>JAJPUD010000080.1:787061-832423 GCA_023553655.1 Myrmecobius fasciatus | reverse complement strand
GAGAGAGAGAGAGAGAGAGAGAGAGAGAGAGAGAGAGAGAGAGAGAGTCTATTAGCTCAGATTGAAGAGATACAATCCTGATATATCTTCAGTATAGCACAGTGCAGACATATAGTAGGTACTTAATAAATGTTTATTGAGTTTCTGATTCTTAGAATTTCACTTTCTGCTCTTAAATAAGGAAGTTGGATTAGATTGTATTCAGATGTTTGACCTTCAGCATTCTATGTCCTAAGGCCCTTTATAGCCAGACATTAGACATAGAAGCAGATGCATACAAACACAGTCACAGGTACATATAAACACATTTGCCTCTACTTACTCTCTGTGCTCAATTCTAGCTTGACCTGTTAGCCTGGAATATTCCCTGTTAGCTAGGGGAATAGTGGGTATAGAAAGGGATGTGGCTCTTCATTCAATGTCTCTCACTCCCTGGGATCTCCCCAGGGTGGTTCATAATGCTACAGGCCAAGAATATGCTCTCCACTTTGGATACAGTGCACAGAGAGGTTAATAATCAGGTCGGAGAATGGCTCAGCAATCTGAGATTATAGAAGCAGAGTAAGAGGCAGGATGAGAGCTATTTGCTGAAGCTGAAATAGGGGAGGGAAAAAGCACATGGGAAGATGCGTCACAGAGAAATACCAGGGAGATTCTATCTTTGTCCTTCTGGAGTTGCTGGCAGGGCAGCTGATGAGATGCAGAAATAGGGAGGAAAAAGGGATTAGAGAGAACTCTTACTGCCAGTAGAAAGGGTGGTTTTATAATATAACCAAAAAAATAGCAAAAAAAAAAAAAGGAGAGAGAAAGAAGTGGAAGGAGAAAAGGAAGAGGTGGTTGTTCCAGTTCTAAAACTCGATGATCTTTTCCCATTCCATTGTGACTTTCTCTACCCCATTCCATACATACACAGCTACATTATGAAAAAGTGGACTTCTGCAGGAAGCCACATGTTCCAGATTCTGCTCTGGGATGTATTCTTCACCTGCTACTACAAATCATGGGCAAATCACTTTTTCTCTCCTGGACCTCAGTTTTCTCATCTGTGGAATAGGGACAGTTTTAGATTAGCTGACCTCTAAAATCTGTGCTAAAGTATTAAAATCCATGGTTCTAATGGTGGGATTTCAGGCACCAAGATGAGGAGTAAGAAAGCCCTTAAGCGTAGCTTTATCCCCAGGGGCAGGGATGGGAACTCTTCCTCTTCCTCTGTCTTCTCAAGTGACCTAGGGTTTTTGGGAATATGTCTGCCTCCAGACTGCTACTTGGCGTGATAACATGTAGAGTCAAAAAACCTTTATCTGTCATCCAGTGCCCTTACCCCCATTTCACAGACAATGAAACTGAGGTCCAAAGAGGGGAAATGACCCCAAACACACAGTTTCTATTTCAAATTCGGAAATATACCAAAAGAAGATGGTTACTTCAGATACAAGGAAATTTCCCAGTCCCACACTAGGAGACCCCAGCTCTTTCAACTTCCTTAGATTATCATTAAAAGAGATCTAGATGTCTTATAATGCATAGAGCATATCTTCCTGAGATCAGATCTGGTCTCAGACACTTACTAGCCATGTGATCCTGGGCAAGTCACTTTAACAAATCTGCCTCTATTTCCTTATCTGTAAAAAGAGCTGGATAAGGAAATGGCAAACCACTCTGATATCTTTGTCAAAAAAAAAAACCCAAATGGGGTCACAAAGAGTTGGACTTGGCTGAAACAATTCAACAATAAGATGATGTCAGGAGAAAATTATTTTATCCCCAAGCCAAAGGTATATGCTTCATTCCCCTACACCACACACACACACACAGACACACACACACACACACAGACACACACACACACACACACACACACAAACCATATGAATAATCTGAAGTCCCTTCCAACTCAGACATTCCATGATTCTGATTTAAAATGCTTCTTAAATAGTTGTATCTAGAATGGCCCCATTCCCTGATATAATACAATACACATTTATGAAACACCTACTGTTTGTACTGTTTGCAGAATTCCCTGTTAAGTGTTAGAGGGAGACACAATCTTTTTCTTGTAACTTTAATTTCCTTTTCATTTTTTTTAATTAACAAGCTCTTGTTTTCTCTCCCTTCCAGCTCCCACAGTGACACAACATTTAGCTAAAACATGGTTCTGCCTTGTACATTCTAGTGAAGTAATAAAATACACAAATAACTATAATACAATTTCTTGGCTTTAGAGAAAGTGTTGTGTGATTTGCCTCTTGCACATGTCAGCCATATGGCCCTGTAGGCAAGTCGCCTAAGGCTTTGGTTTCCTCACCAGCCATTCTGAGCAAAGTGCTTTGTAATCCTTAAAGTGCTGTAGAAATATGAATTATTACTTTTTGTTGTTGTTGAGGCAATTGGGGTAAAGTGACTTGCCCAGGATCACACAGCTAGGAAGTGTTAAGTGTGGTCTGAGACCACATTTGAACTCAGATCCTCCTGACTTCAGGACTGATGCTCTATCCACTATCTGGCAATCCAAGAAGTCAATGCAATGAAGTATACAGAAAACCAGAGGGGTGTGTGTGTGTGTGTGTGTGTGTGTGTGTGTGTATGTATGTGTGTGTGTTGTGAATGCACATACTTACACAAAGTGATCATCTTGTTCTATACTGCTCTGTCAGGAGATCTAGTCTTATAACTCTTCCAATTACAGTCATGTGGTCCTGGGAAAATTAAGTTTATCCATCTGAGCTTGTGTTTGTTCACCTGTAAAATGGGAATAATAATACTTCTCTGTCTGCTTTATAGGGTTGCTAAGAGATCATATATATGAAATTTTATGTAAAAAAGGAGGGGTTTTTGTCATCTTATCCAAGGTTCCTGGACACCATAAAATGGGTGGTGACAGTAAAAGAAGTAAAAAGGAAAAGGAAAGAAAAGTGTACTTGAAAACAGTTATCATACTTGTCCAGAAGCCCATCAAGGCTCATTTTGTGGTTCTTCAGTCATTCAGTCATGTCCAACTCTTTATGACCCATGGACCATAGAATGCCAGGACCTTCACTATCTCTTGAAGTTTATCCAGGTTCATGTTCATTGTTTCCTTGAGACTGTCCATCTCATCCTCTGCCATCCCTCTTTCCTTTTGCCTTCACTCTTTACCAACACCAAGGTCTTTTCCAATGACCACCATCTTCTCATTATGTGACTAAAGTGTTTAAGCTTCAGTTTCAGTATTTAATCTTCCAGTCAATAGCCTGACTTAATTTCTTTTAAGTATTGACTGATTTGTTTTTCTTGCTATCCAAGAGACACTCTAAAGTTATTTCCACTATCACAATTGTAAAGCATCAATTCTGTGGTATTCAGCTTTCCTTATAGACCAGCTCTCACAGCCATACATAGCTGCTGATAAAATCATAGCTTTGACTATGTAGATCTTTGTGATATCTCTGCTTTTTCTTATCTGACCAGATTTGCCACTTTTTTTCCCAAGGAGCAAGCATCCTCTAAGTTCATGGCTGAAGTTATTTTCTGCAGCGATCTTTGAGCTCAAGAATATAAAATCTGACACTGCTTCCATTTCTTCTCCCTCTCTTTGCCAGGACATGATGCATGATGGGACCAGTTGCCAAGACTGTAGTTTGTGGTTGTTGTTTAATGTTAAACTTCAAGCCAGTTTTTTCACTCTCCTCTTTCACTCTCATCAAGAAGCTTCTAAATTTTTCTTCATTTTCCACCATCATAGTAGTATCAACTACAAACCTGAGATTGTTGATATTTCTCCCAGAACTTAATGATGACAATATGCAGCCTTATCATACTCCTTTTGCAATCTTGAATCAATCAATTGTTCAATTTTTTGTTATAGCTGTTGCTTCTTGTCCCATATATATGTTTCTTAGGGGACAAGTAAGATGATTTGGTATTCTCATCTCCTTAAGAACTTGCCACATTTTGTTGCAATTCACACAAAACTTGTTTTTATTGTTCAGTCATTTCCAATTGTAGGTGACTTCATGATGTAATTTGGGATTTTCTTGGCAAAGATGCTAGAATGGTTTGCCATTTCCTTTTCCAGCTCATTTTACAGATCAGGAAACCAAAGAAAATGGGGTTAAGTGATTTGCCCAGGTTCACACAGCTGGTAAATGTCTAGCTAGATTTGAACTCAGGATGATGAGTCCTGAGCCTGCACTCTATCCACTGTACCACCTAGCTGCACAAAGGCTTTAATGTAGTCAATGAAGCAGGAGTAGATGTTTTTTTTTTTTCTGAAACTCCCTTGCTTTCTCCATAATCCAACAAATGTTGGCAATTTGATCTCTAGTTCCTCTGCCTCTTCAAAAACCAACCTACCCTTTTAGTAATTCTCAGTTCATATGTTGATGAACCCTAGCTTGCAGAATCTTAATCATAACCTTACTGGCATGTGAAATGATTGCAATTGTTAGTAATTTGAACAGTCCATTAGCATTGCCCTTCTCAGTGACTGGGACATAAACTGATTTTTTAAATCCAGTGACTACTATTGGATTTCCCATATTTGCTGATATTGAATGTGGTCCTTTAACAGCATCATTTTTTAGAATTTTGAATAGAAATTCCATCACCTCTACTGGCCTTATTGCTAACAATGCTTCCTAAGGCCTACTTCATTTTATTCTCTAGGACTCATGGCTCCAGATCAATAATCACATCATAATGGTTTTCCATGATGTTAAGATCTTGCTTGTATAGGTCTTTTGTGAATTCTTGCTACCTCTTCTTAATCTCCTCCACTTATGTTAAGTTTTTGTCTTTTTATCATGTCCATTTTTACATAAAATGTCTCCTTAATATCTCTAATTTCTTTTTCAATTAATTTATTTACTTAATATTTTCCCCCAGTTATATCAAAACAATTTTTTACATTTGTTTTTAAGATTTTTGAGTTCTAAGTTCTCTCTCTTAGCCCCACCCACAATTAAGAAATCACATGTGAAGTTATGCAAAGCATTTCCATAACAGGTTGTGACAAAAAAAAATAGATCTCCTACCCTAATGAAAATGAAAACCTCAAGAAAAATTAAGTTAAAAATAAAGAGATAGAGAAATAGAGAGAGAGAGAGAATTTTTTTTTCTTAGACTGAGTATATTTTAATGGCTTTTTACAAGGACCATAGTGTATATTAGGCAAAATTGTTTCCCACTCTTTTTTTTTAAACATTGACCCTTGCAAAACTTTCTGTTCCAAATTTTTCCCTCCCTACCCCCCCCCAGATAGCAGGTAGTCCAATACATGTTAAATATGTTAAAATATAAGATAAAACTAACATATGTATACAAATTTATACAGTTATCTTACTGCACAAGAAAAAACGGATCTAGAAAGAAAAAAACCTGAGAAGGAAAACAAAATGCAAGCAAACATCAACAGAAAGCATGAAAGTGTTATGTTATGGTCCACACTAGGTTCCCACCTTCCTCTCTCTGGATGTAGATGGCTCTCTTCATCACTGAACAATTGGAACTGATTTGAATCATCTCATTGTTGGAGAGAGCCATGTCCATCAGAATTGATTATCGTATAGTCTTGTTGCCATGTATAATGATCTCCTGGTTCTGCTCACTTCACTCAGCATCAGTTCATGCAAGTTTCTCCAGGCCTCTCTGAAATCATCCTGCTGGTTGTTTCTTGCAGAACAATAATATTCCATAACATTCATATATCATAATTTATTCAACCATTCTCCAATTGATGAGCATCCATTCAGTTTCCAGTTTCTAGCCACTACAAAATGGGGTTCCATAAACATTTTTGCACATGTGGGTCCCTTTCCATCCTTTAAGAGAAAGAGAGAATGTATTAAAGAATGCTTTGATCTTGATCAAATATTTTCAATCAAGTGCTTCAGAGTAGATGTGGATGATTGCATTACTGAAAATAACAAAGTCATTTATAGCTGGTCATCCCAGAATATTGCTATTAATTTGTATATAACATATTTTCCTTTGTTCATAGAGGACTTTACAGGTTTTTATTTCCTGAGAGCATCCTGCTCATCATTTTCCAGAGAACAATAGTATTCCATCAGAGAAATTTGCTTCAAAAACTTTTTTTACAATTATTATTGTTAATTGTATTCCCCCTATTTATTCTCTCTCTCCTTCCACCCTGTCTCTCCTCAAAAGTGTTATGTTACTGACCACTCCATATCCCAATATGCCCTCTCCTTTATCACCCTCCCCCCTTCCTATATCCCATTTCCCTTCTATTTTCCTGCAAAGTAAAATAGATTTCTATACCCTTATTGAGTAAGTATGTCATTTCCCATTTGAGTCAATTCTGAAGAGTAAAGTTCACTTACTCACCCTCTACTTTCACTCTTCCCCTCCACTGTAAAATTTTTTTCTTGCCTCTTTTTTATGGCAGATAATTTGCACCATTCCACTTCTCTCTTTCCCTTTCTCTCAGTATATTCCTCTCTCACCTCTTAATTTCATCATTCTTTTTTTAAAAAAGATATTATCCCTTCATATTCAACTGTTTATCCATACCCTCTATATATACTCCTTCTAACTGTCATAATAATGAGAATGTTCCCATGAGTTACAAGTACCATCCTCCCATGTAGGAATGTAAATAGATAAATCTTATTAAGTCCCTTATGATATCACTTTCCTGATTACCTCCTTTTGCTACTCTAGAGTCCTGAACTTGAAAATCAAATTTTTCATTCAGCTCTGGTCTTTTCATCACAAATACTTGAATATCCTGTTTCACTGAATGACCACCTTTTCCTCTAAAGGATTATTCCCAGTTTTGCTGGGTAGGTGATTCTTGGCTCCATTTCTCTTCAGAATATCATATTCCAAGCTCTCTGGTCCTTTAATGTAGAAGCTGCTAAATTTTGTGTTAGCCTGACTGTGGCTCCACTATACTTGAATTATTTCTTTCTGGATGCTCACGATATTTTCTTCTAGACCTGGGAGTTCTGGAATTTGACTATAATATTCCTAGGAGTTTTTATTTTGAGATCTCTTTCAGGAGGTGGTCAATAGAGTATCTCTAATTTCTTAAAGACATCTTTTTCTTTTTTCTTTTAAAAACAATAATGGCTTTTTTATTTTTCAAAATACATGCAAAGATAGTTTTTAACATTCATCCTTGCAAAATCTTGTGTTTCAAATTTTTCTCCTCCTTCCCCTAGACAGCAAGTAATCCAATATAGGTTACATATGTGCAATTCTAAAATATTTCCAGATATATCATGCTGCACAAGAAAAATCAGATCAAAAGGGGAAAAAGGAAAAAGAAAAACAAACAAGCAAATAACAACAAAGATGAAAATTTTGATTCACAGTCTCCATAATCCTTTCTCTCTAGATGCAGATAGTTCTTTCCTTCACAAGTTTATTGAATTTGTCTTGAATCATTGTTGAAAAGAAGCAAGTCCATCACAACTTATTATTACATAATCTTTTTGTTGTTGTATATAATGTTTTCTTGGTTCTACTCACTTTACTCAGCATCAGTTCATGTAAGCCTTTCCAGGTTTTTCTGAAATCATGCTGCACATCATTTTGTATAGAACAATAATATTCCATTACATTTATATGCCATAACTTATCAGGCATTCTCCAACTGAAGGTCATTCACTCAGTTTCCAGTTCCTTGCCACTACATAAAAAGGGGAAAGAACCTATATGTGCAAAAATGTTTGTAGCAGCGCTTTTTGATTTTTTAGGATACAGATCCAGTACAGACACTGCTGGATCAAAGGATATGCATAGTTTAATAGTCTTTTGGGCATAGTTCCAAATTACTCTCTAGAATGGTTAGATCAACTCACAATTCCACCAACAATGTATTTGTGTCTCAGTTTTCCCACATTCCCTCCAATAATTATCATTATCTTTTCCTGTTACCTTAGTCAATGTGAGAGGTGTGAAATAGTACCTCAGAGTTGGTTTAATTTACATTAAAAGAGATCTCTTTTTCAATAGCCCAAAAAGTCAACTATACATGGACATCATCAGATGGTCAATATTAAAATCAGACTAATTATGTATTTTTCAACCAAAGATAGAAAAGCTTTATACAGTCAGTTAGAACAAGACCTGGAGCCAACTGTGGCTGAGATCATGAACTTCTTATTGCAAAATGCAAACTTAAGTTGAAGAAAATAGGGAAAACCATTAGCCCATATAAGTATGATTTAAATAGCATCCCTTATTAACATGAAATGGAAGTTATGAATAGTTTTAAGGGATTAGATCTGGTAGATCTAGTGCCTCAAGAAGTAGGGACAGTTCTTTGTGATTTTGTGCAGGAGGCAACAACAAAACTTCAGAGTTCATAACTAGGAGTATTATTATCCAACTAAAATTCTAGTCCCCTTCAGGACAATGATTCAGTCCATAATGTCTTCTCACCAGGTATATTACACATCCCTTTCCAAAGCTTCAAAGCATGAGATAATCCTGAGACAGGAAGGCTATTTGCTTTTTTTTTTCCCCTGAGGCAATTGAGGTTAAGTGACTTGCCCAGGGTCACACAGCTAGGGAATTTTAAGCGTCTGAGATCAGATTTGAACTCAGGTCTTCCTGACTTCAGGGCTGGTGCTTTATCCACTGCGCCACCTAGCTGCCCCCAGGAGGGTTATTTGACTCTAGGAAGCTTGTTTTCTTGGCTCTCTCCTGCCTCTTCTGACAAAAATCAGGACCCTTAGATGCTCTACACATGGAAACTTGTAGAATCACTTCCCTGGTAACCCTTAGGTCTAAGATCATCGATGTTACTTATTTTTATGACCTTGTGCAAATCACTCGTCAGTAATTTCTTCCCCTGAAAAATGAAGGGATTGGTCTAGACCATCTGTAAGGCTCCTTCTGGCTCTAAGTACTATGATCCATCACCCCTTTCCCTTTTCTCCCCTATCCTGACTCATACACATTCCTAACCCTCTGCTTGTAAGGCCTTTCTGAGAGAAGAAAACAGCTGAGCTCCAGGTAAACTGGCAGGAATAACCAATAGGAAGTACATTCTCCAGATGCTCCCAGCTGGACACCTTGACCATACGCCAGGTTTAAAATATATCCCCTCACAGACCACAAGGCAGTCAAAGCAATATGCGGAGCCCTGCCCCAGTAGCCCAGAGATGAAAGATGATGGTCTCTTTCTCAGTAGCTGGTTCAACAGGCCAAGGAAATAAATACTCTTCGGCACAGTATGTCAGCATCATCTCTGCTCATGACTTAGTGGGCCAAGGCCCCCGTGTCTCCACGGCAACCTCATCCAAATAAATAAGATTGTCTCATTATTTACCCTCCCTGAGTTGAACTGAGTGCTGCATTTGGAGCAGAAGACCCTGAATTCCAATCTCTGCAATCTGACTTAGGTAGGACACATAAGCAGCAAAACAGTAATTTTCAAACCCAGATAATCCTCTGATTTCTAATCTACCATGTTTACCACTTTGTCACAATGTCTTTTAGAACCTTACTGGCAGTTTTAAGTTAATTCTCTAATTAGCCATTCTGGACATAAGAAGCCCTCAAAACAAATTTTTAAAGACCAATGTGGTAACACATTTCTATGCATGTGTGTGTGTGTATATCAAATATTGTTGCCCCATTTTGTAGATGAGGAAAACAGGATCAGAGAGGTTCCACAATCTGCCCAGGGGTCAGACTTAATAATTATCATAAACAGATTTCTTCTGATTTAAAGTCCAGTGCTCTCATAATAAACTACATTATACTATATAGTCTAAATAGTCACATTATAGTCTTTTCTTTCCCCCCTTCCCTCCCTCCTTGTGATACCTTGCTTTTGTCTAAAGCAGTCTCTCATGCTGTGAGATTGTTAACAAGTACTAATTTATACTAGTTAAGCCTGTCCTTCTTGCTATGGACTTTTATCTTTCTGGTTTTAGCTTTTCCTGGCTACTAAGAATTCAGAACAATGACCATGGGTGATGTCTTGGGGAAGGACTTGAGACCCCTTAAGTGTCCAAGTACTGGCACCTAAAATGCTCTCCCAAAATATCTTTCCTTTTTTGAAAATTTAACTTTAATGTTTTGCACTGAACTCTCTCTCTCCTTCCCATCCATTGAAAAGGCAAGAAAAACAAAACTTATTACTAATATGTATAGTCAGGCAAAACAAATTCTCATATTAACCACATTTTAAAAAAAAAAGAAAAAAGAAAGAAGAAAATATGCTTGAATTTCTATTTCAGAGTCTGTTTTTACAAATTTTTGTAATTTTTTTTTTGTAATTTACAATTTACAAAAAAATATTTTTACAATATTGTTATTTTATAAATTGTTCTCTTGATTCTGGTTACTTCACTTTGCATATGTTTATATATCAATCTTCCCAGGTTTTTCTGAAACCATGCCTTTCATCCTTTCTTATAGCATAATAGTATTCCATCACATTCAAACTTATTTAGTCATGCACCAATTGATGAGGATCTCTTAGTTTCCAATTCTTTACCATCACCACCACCACAAAAAAAGTTGCTAGGAATAGTTTTGAACATAAGGTTCTTTTCCTCTTTCTTTGATCTTTTTGGGTATAACTCTAGCTAATCCTGGGTTACACATTTTAATAGCTGTAGGGATAGAATTCCAAATTGCTTTCCAAAGTAATAGGACTAAGATGACAGCTTCACTAACAGGGCATTAGTGAACTTAATTTCTCATTGTCCCTCCAGTATTTGTGATTTTCCTTTTCTTCTCATTATCACATTTCATAAATAAGAAGTAAGGCTTAAACAAGTGGGGTGATTTGCTCAGGGTCCCACTTCTTAGGAAGAGGTAGAGACTGGACTAGAATTCAGTTCTGAAAGTGTTTGGTCCTGTCTTGGTCACTAACTAGCTAACTATGCATATCATTTTTTTAAAAAGAATTTAGTATTTTCAACTGTAAAATGAAGACATTAGATTCAATGACCACTGAGATCCCAATCAGTCCTGACATTCTCCAGTTATTCCTAATATACTGAAGTTCCTTCCAACTCTGACATTTTATGTTTTAAGATTCTCTCACTTTCACTAAGTCCCTTCCCATGTTAACATTTTAGATTCCAAGTTCTAAGATTCCGTCACTCCTTAAAATTTTGTTTTCTAAGTCCCTTTTCACACTAACATTCTAGATTTTAGATTCTAAGGTTTCTTTGACCTCTAACAATATGTTAAAATGAATCTTCCATCTATGGTGTTCTATGTTCTTTGTCCCAAAAGCCCTTCCAGCTCCCAACATCTTGTAGTCCTAGAATTTATACCAAAAGAGGGTATGGGAGTTTGAGAGGGATTAAGACTTAAGGGAAGGGGAAGGAGAAAACATATTCTTAATCTTCAGGCATCTCACAACCCAATTGGGACCTGATTATCCTCACTACTAATTTCCCAAAATGTCCCTCTCCCCAAACATTTTTCAGGAGGAGAGACAATTTGTAGCATAAAAGGATTATCCTACAGCACAGTCAGAGAATGGGCCAATTTATGAAGTACCCAGCATATTGTTGGTGCTTATTGGAAGGCACTGAGGTTATGAACTAAAGAGGGGGAAAAAAGGACACAAATTTCCTTGAATCCTGCAGGAGCACTTCTCAAAAATCCCATTTCAGCCCCTGGTTATTGGGCTATTGACAACAAAGTTAGGGGCTTCTGGTCTATGAGAATATCTGCTTGGTAGAGTCAATCATTCTTCTCAAGATTTTATCATTCATGATTTATCACTTTGGGTTAAACATTATCCTTCCTATACCCCATAACAAAATATTAATCTCCCCAGAGAAGGGAGCATAGTCAGTTCCCATCATCTCTGCAGGAAGGGTTTTCTCGTGGACTCATAGAATATTAGATCTGGAAGGGAATTTAGAGATCATCCAATTTAACCCTTCTTTTATAGATGTGGAAACTGAGGCTCAGAGAGGTGATTTGCTGAAGGTCACACAATTTAGTGACACAGGCGGGACTAGAGCTCTTTCCTTTAGAGGATAAGTATTTAGGGCCAGAAAGACCTTGGCACCCTGGTCTCCAAATCCCTCCTAATGCTTTTACTGGGAAGTCTTGGGTAGGGTCCAACCAGAGCCCCTGCTTGAAATTTGTTTTCTCTAGGCTATATTTGCATCAGGGAGCACCAACAATATGTTGGGCGTTTTAGGAACCATGGAATCAGCCTACTCCTTGGCTGGGCCCATGGCCAATTGGCTCTGAGTCACAAGCTCTGCCTTCTTTCTTTCAACAAGGCTGCGTGGGCACTTTGGGAAACTAGGAAGGGACTTAGGTCTCATCTGAGTGATGAGAAGTCCAAAAGACAGAGTCTGTGTTTTCTCCAATCAGACTTGGATGTCTTTAAGAGAAGGGACAATAGCTGACATTTATATGGGTCCCTCTGGGCTCTCTTCCCATCCCATTCCTTCCCATTATCATCTAGTCTACTCAAAAATATTTATTAAGTGTCTATTAGGTATGAATAAGACAGTTAGATAGCCCAATGAATAGAACACTAGGCTTGGAACTAAAAAGGCTCAACTTTATGAATTCAAACCTGATTTCAGGCACTTACTAGTGGTGTAACCCTAGGCAAGTCATATAACCCTGTTTGTCTCAGTAAAATGAGCTGGAGAAAGAAATGGCAAATCAGTCTATCATCTCTGCCAAGAAAACCCCAAATGGAGTCATGGAGAATCAGACATTACTAAAAAATGATTTAACTTTTAGGTATAAATTGCTGTCCCCAATTTTAAAGATGCAATGATAAAAAAAGACACAATGCTGCCCTTCAAGGAACTAACAGTTTAATACAGGGTGAGAGGATATGGCATATAGAGATAGATGTCTGTACATATTCAGTTGTATACATATTCAGAATATATACATATTCAGATATATATATATAGTTCAGATATATCTATACACATTTAAATGTGTGTATATATATATGTGTGTGTGTGTATGTGTGTGTGTGAATAGTATGATACATATGACAAACATGGCCTAAGCAATAGAGGGTTTAAATCCCCATTCTAACACATATTGACTTTGTAATCTTGGACAAGTTCCCTATCCTTCCAGTGCCCCAGACAACCTCTAAGACTGTAATATACAGACCAAATGGTTGTAGATCTGCATTCATGAGGAGGGGAGTGTCTTCCCCAGGGAGCTCTATATAGCAATGAAATCATAGATCCAAAAAACAAAAGACACACAGTATAGTGTAATAAGGATCATAGAGTCATAGATTTAGAAAGAACCTTAGAGATCCTGGAATCCAACCCCCTCACTTTACAGATAAGGAAATTCATACTGGACCAGTCTCCGAAGAGGTCCTGACTTGCTCAATATCACCCAGGGAGGAAGTAGTACAGTCTGGATTTGAACAAAGATTTTCTAACTTTACAACCAGAGATCTATCCAACTCACCACTCTTTTTTCTACTTAATGACTAATTGGATGTAGGGAGTGAGGAAGAAGAAAGATTCAAAGATAACTCTCTGGGTCATTGGAAGGGTCCTGGGATCATAGGTAAATAGAGAGATGGATTTAGGACTGAAAAGGGATGGATCTTGAAGTCTCTCTAGTCTAACCTCATTACAGATGATAGAATGGAAAGTCCTACAGGTTTAAAGTATTAAAAGCAAGAGTCCTCCAATTCCAAGTTCAGCATTTTATCTACTATGTCATTCTGTCTCTTTTCCATTATGTAGAAGCAGAGAAATTAGAAAAAGGGCCAGGTTTGGAGGGAAAGGTGATGAGTTTAGTTTGGATATGTTGAGTTACTAGAACATCCAGATGGAGATGACACTTGGAGATAGTGGAAAGGCTCCCTGAGAACTAGGGTAGAATTTGTCCTGTAGACCAAAGGTTATGTCAGAAGCTGTGTCACCTTTTCAGACCTAAGGGGTCCTTCACAAAAGGTCTTGGTCTTCCTTTTCATACTGGGAGCTCCCCCAACTCTCCATTCTGTTCTCTCTCATATCACTTAAACTCGTTAAAAATCCCTATGATTACTTAGAAATCTCTTAACTAACCACACCCTAAAACTGAGAGAAACTGACCTAGAAAGAGAAAGGGATTGGTGAAGACCAGGGAGAAGAAGCATTTTTCAACACGTCATAAATCTCAGACTAGTTTTGGCAAATGGCCAAGCGACTGGGAAGCAGTTCTGGATTCTGAACAACTGGATGGCAAATTCTCTTTTTACTTTCCTTAAATGCCATTACTAAAGCTATATTTAGAGACTTGGGAAGGGAGGGTAGGAGAGAGAGACAGAGAGAGACAGAAACAAAGAGACAAAGGCAGAAATAGAGAGAGACAGAGACAAAGGGAGAAAGGGAGAGAGAAAGAGAAAAAGAGAGAGGAGAGAGAAAGAAATAGAGACAGAGACAGAGACACAGATTCAGGGGGAGAGAGAGACAGAATCAGAGAGAGACAGAGACAGAGGGAAAGAGAAAGAGACAGAGACAAGGAGAGAGGGAGAGAGAAAGAAAGAGGAGACAGAGAGGAGAGAGAAAGAGAGAGGAGAGAGACAGAAAGGAGAGAGAAAAGAGAAAGAGATAGAAGAGAGGAGAGAGAAAGAGAGAATAGAGGAGAGAGAGAAAGACAGAGACAGAGAATGAAACTCAGAGAGATGTACAGAGAGAGACATCCCTATAGGAAGACACAGAGAGAGGAAGACACAGAAAAACTGGGATTGGTTTGGTCCATATTAGAGCTCAGGTTAAAGTTTCTGCCTTTTAGAGGCAGTTAGATGGTGCAGTGATAGTTTTCCTGATTACAAGCTCATTCAAAAATGGCCTTAGATACTCACTAATTTTGTGACCCCTAACCTTCCTGCTTCAGTTTCCTTAACTATAAAACAGGGATAATAATAGCACTTATTTCCAGGGTTGTTGTGAAGATCAAGTGGGGTAATATTAGTGAGAGTAAGAGAATCTCAAAGCATAATATTATGAAGAGTCAGACATGATTCAAAAAATGACATATCTAACTCCATTTGGGGTTTTCTTGGCAAAGAGACTAGAGGGATTTGCCATTCCCTTCTTCAGTTTATTTTACAGATAAGGAAACTGAGGCAGGGCTGGGTGAAGTGACTTGCCCAGAATCACACAGCTAGTAAATCTGCGTCCAAATTTGAATTCAGAAAGATGAATTGTTCTGACTACAGACCTGGTGTTTTATCCACTGTGCCATCTAACTGCCCAAAACACTAAGGGGATGTAAAAGAGTTGGAAAAGACATGGTTTCTGTCTTTTGGGACTTGTCAATGGAAATGAGAAGAAAATAGTTGCTTACGGCTTATTTCTTCTTCCCTTTCTATAAAGGTCAGAATTCTTCAGTCTGTGGAGTTACGGTCACAGTTAAGGTTTATTCTTTAATCAAAGTCAGAACTAGGTCTGGATTCAGCTCAGTCTGGTATTGGGGTAAAGGTTCAGTCTGGAACCATAGTTAGGATTGCCTGTCATCAAGATCAGGATGTAATGTCAAGATCAGAAATCAATCTCTCACAAGGTCAAGGTTCAGCCAAGTGACTGAGAAAGATTTATCATGTTTTTTTTTTAATCCAGCAAACACTTGATGACTGCTTTACATTTTCAGATTTCAGATTTTCTTTCTCTGGGTCTCCTCTGTGACATTCTACATGGACACTTCTCTGCATCCAGGGAAACTAAAAATTGTTTGGTGACATGAGAGGCAGTACAGTATAATGGTGAGAAGCAGAAGCTGAAATTAGAGAGCTCTCCTATTTGATAATCTTGCCTGGTTCAGTCAAAGTCCACTAGCTAGGAGATTTGGGGCAAATTTTTATTTTTTAGTCCTCAGTTCCCCCTCTGTGAAATAAGAGGGAGATGTTCTCATTCAATAGCCAATACTCAATCACCTACTGAAAGCAGAACTCTGAGCTTGGTGCTGAAAATGATAGGAAGTTTTTAGAAATTGGGGTCCTTGCCTTCATGAAACTTATGTTCTATTGGAGAAATAAGACCCAGATACAAAATCAAATTAAATTATGTACTGGACTCTAGATTTGGCACTAAGGGGATATAAAAGAGTTGGAAAAGATATGATTTCTGTCTTTTGGGACTTGTCAATGGAAATGAGAAGAAAAGAGACAAATTCAAAACAATATATCAACAAATGTGAAAGGTATACAACTGGCTAGGTAATTTCAAAGGAATGGAAGGATCACTTTGTGGGTAAGGATTAATCTGGGAAGATTTCTTGAAGGAAATGAGTTCAGAATGGACTTGAAAAGATAAAAGGGGACAGCTAGGTAGTAGTTCAGTGGCACAATGGACAAAGACCTAAGTTCAAATCCAACCTTTGACACTTACTAGCTGTGTGACCCTGGGAAAATCACCTAACCCCTATTTCCTCTCCCTCCCTCAAAAAAAAAAAAAGAATAGTTAAGAGATGACTTGGAGGAAAGAAGGCAGATACCGTTTCCACATCACAACTTTGCCCATCGAGATTTAAATATAACTCAGGGTTGGGCTAAGAATTCAATTGGGAATTTTGGGGGAGATTTGCAGAAGCTGCAGACAACATTCAAAGGCCAGCACATGACACAGAAAATGTTTAGAAACTCAAAAATGAATAAATCTTTTAATAACATAATAATTCAGACTTCTCTGCTATGAAGGGAAGGCCAAATAATTTTACACAGATTTTCCAGCTCATGGGAGTGCCACATCCCTAACCCTTGCAATGTGGAAAGGATAACTATATAAGGACCACAGAGATTACATATTCCATCCACACCCTCAACTTCAGTTTACAGAAAATGAAATTGAGGTCCAGAGGAACAGTATGATTAAAAGCTGAGAGGTTTGAAGTGAGCTCATCAGTTGCAAGAGACAAGACCAGTCTGTCTAGAGTAGAAAATTCTTATATAGAAATTGTGGAAGCTGAAAAGAGAGAGCCTGGCTTAGGTCAAATTGAAGAAAAAATTGAATGCCAAAATGAGGAGCTTGTATCTGCAGGACTAGGAAATAGGGAGCCACTATCATTCAGAAGAGGAATGATATGAAAATAATAACAATGATAATAGCAACAACCATTATTTCATTGCATCTCATGGAATTTTAGAGCTGGGAGAGAGCATCTGTAGAAGAACCTGTGGCCCACATAAAATTAAGGGAAATTGTCCAAGGCCACAGTTAGTAAGGAGTGGAACTCAGATTCAAGCCCAGTACTTCAATTTGACAAGTCCAACCATCTTGCCCCTCATTTTGGATTGGACCTGCAATGCAAGAAACTCCCAGTGAAGAAGATATTCTCTCTGTCAAAGTAGATCAGCAATCAACTGCTCCCTAATTATTCTGGGAGCATTGAGAGGTCCCATAGCTGTTAAGTGGCAGTGGTTCCACTCCAATACAGTCCCTGTTTTTATAAGTCTCCTATTTCAGAAACATTGCATTCATGAGCTCCATTGTTCTCCTAGACTGCTCTAAGAGATAGTTAATTATAAATTCCCATGACCAGAATAAGATTCCAATTCAGATCTTCACTCAAGAGTGAAGAAATATTTTCTAAAGGATGTGGCACTAAAGCTGAGCCCCACACACACCCTCTTTGAGGGAAAAGTAGAAACTCCCCCAGCCCTTATTTCTCCCTTTCCCCTTCTTTATTCCCTTCTCAATAAAGCCTTTTTATGGAATGGACTGTCTCAGAAATAGTAAGTTTCCTAACAGTGGAGGTCTTCAAACAAAAACCAGTATTAATCCTTGTAAACAATCCCCCTGTGAGGTCCTTTCCAGGTTGAAGATGCTATAATTCTCCCAGACCACCTACCTGGGTAAAGCAGAGGGCCCACCAGGGCTGCCTCTTCAGGGAATTAGCCTCCCTTCCTCCCCCTCCTCAGCCAGGCTTCCTTGGAAGAAGGCAGAGGAGACCCTGAATTCACTCCTTCCCCAGAATCCTCTATGATTTCTCCCCGAAAAAGCAAAAGAAAATCTCCTTATTTGGCTGAACTGAGCCAGCCAGGTCCCTGCAGCAGTAAAGGTTCTGATTTAACCCTTGGTTTATAAATAAAACAAGCGATCACAGGAGTGGGCTTAAACACCATCAGGCAGCAATGTAAACAGAGCTCAAAGCCATTCTCTAGGCAGGAGGCAGAGACTCTGGGGAGTGTGGGAGGGTCCAGGAGAAGCCAGGAGGAACTGGACAACTTCAGACCCAGCTGCTGCAGGGATTTAGGCCCAGGGGGTGAGGGGCCAGGAGATGGAAGCCCTGGTGTTTATTTGAATGACACCCAGGCTGTCTGGGAACATGGCCCTGGATTCTTCTCAGCTGAGAATGTCATTCCATCTGACAAAGTTTGCTCTGTGCACCCCCCAGCCTTAGGCATGGCCCCCCATTGTGGACTCCTTTGACTAAAGGAATGGAGAATCTCTCCCAGAATCTTAGAATTGGAAGAGAGCTCGAAGCATCTGACCTTAAGCCTTACCTGAACAAGAATCCTCTCTAGAGACATTAAGCGATATCCCCTACAAGTGTTCCCAGAACCTAACCCCAGTGCCTGTAGTGGCTACTTAATAAATACTTCTTGAATTGAATTAAATTGAAAATTGATCTTCTCCCCACTGCCCCTTTGAGACCAAGCAGAATAATCCTAATCCTTCTTCCTCCTCACAGCCTTTCAGGTACAAGAATATTGCTACCCTTATTGTATCTCCCTTATTTCTTGCCTTATTAAGGATAAACATTTTTAGTTCCTCCAAGTTATCCTTGTATGGCAGGGTTTTCAGTCCCCTTCCCACCCTGAACTTGTTTCTCTGGACCAATTCCAATTTGTCAATGTCTCTCCTTAAATATGGCACCCAGAAATGAACATCATATTCCACATGGCCCACAGAGTGCAACAGAATGGTCATTGCCCTGAGTTGTAGTCTCACTTCAGCCCCCCAAATTATCATCTGACTCAGACAAGTCACTATCTCTCTGGGTCACAGTTGCTAATTTGTGAAATATGTGTAGTGGGAATTTGTGACAAGGTTATGGAGAGAACTTAAATTTTTAAATTGTATCATCATTTGATATGGATATTATATCAGTTAAATAAGTCCTTTAGAGATATTCTTATTTTGTTTGGCCCCAGAGGGCAGAATCAATAGTAGCAATAACATTTATTTGCTTTAAGGTTCACAAAGCTTTTTTACAATTATGATCTCATCTGATTCTCACCACAATCCTGGGGGAAGGGAAGGTGCTATTATTATTATTCCCATTTTGCAGATGAGGAAACTGAGGCAAGCAAAGACTCGTGTGGTTTGCTCAGGGTCATGTAAGGAGAAAGTTTCTGATTTCAGATCTTTCTAAATTCAAGTCTATTACTTTCCTCACTGAGCCAATTGGCAACAAAATGGAAATTAAGAGGAGGTAACCCTCAGAACTGCCCAACAATGGAACAGGCTGATTTATGAGAGATTGGACTCCTGGGAGTGCTATGGAGAAGATTGCTTTGAAGGTTGTAATAGATGCTCTAGAAGTTATGATTGTAAAGAAAAGGATTGAACAGAGTGGAATGAGATTAATCAAGAGAAAAATAATAGTGACATATTTATCTGGTATTTTAAGATTTATTCCCAACAAATGAGAGAAGTAATTATTATCCCTATTTTATAGAGAGGAAAACTGAGGCTGAGAGGGATGATGTACATGCTCACACTCACATGGCTAGTAAACTTTGGAGACAGGAAAAAAGGGAGGTTTTGAGCCAAGTTGTTCCACTTGGTTCCCAGCAGCAGCAGGAAACTAGGCTGTATAATTGTGGGAAAGGCCCATATTTTGGAATCAAAAACTGTGGGTTCAGACACCAACTCTGCCATTTACTAGTCATATGACTTTGGGTAAGTCCCTTGTGCCTCAGTTTCCTCATCTGTAAAATCATGACATTTAATTAGATAAAAACAACTGGCATTCTTATAGGATTTTAAGGTCAGAAAGAATTTTTTAATAAACATGATCTTATTTGATTCTCACAACATCCCATAAAAGCAAGTGCTATTATCCTCATTTCACAGATATAGAAATTAAACCAGAGGCAGCAAAGTTCAGAGGCTGTATTTGAATACTTACTGATTTCAAACCCTGTCCTCCATTCCTTGCATCACACTGGATTTCCTTTAATTTTTAAGGAACTACTATGATCCTGTATATCCTACCTAGCCTGGATGCCTACTAGGTCCATAACTGGATTATTTTTTCATTGAACTAGGAATCATCAGGCTTGAATTTTAGTCCTACTTCCACCAATGATTCTTTGAGTAATTTTGGACAATTAACTTCCATTTTCTGGAGCTTCAGCATCCTCCTCTATTAAAAAAAGTTGGATATGATATTTTGAGGTAGAGGGGAAGGATTGAGTCAATCAGGGTTGAATTGACCAAAATCACATGACTAGTAAGTGAGGCCAAATTTGAAATCAGTTTCCCTCTCTATAAAATAGGGATAATAATTACTTCTCTCATTTGTTGGGAATAAATTTTAAAATACAAGATAAATGTGCTACTATTATCTTTTTTATTAAAGCTTTTTATTTTCAAAACATATGCATGGATAATTTTTCAAAATTGACCCTTGCAAAATCTTGTGTTACAAATTTTCCCCTCCTTTTCCCCACCCCTTCCCCTAGATGGCAAGTAATCCAATATATGTTATACATGTTAAAATATATGTTAAATCCAATATATCTAAACATATTTATAATGTGCTACTATTATCTTTCTCCTGATTAATCCCATCCCATGCTGTTCAGTCCTTTTCTTTAGAATCATAAAACACTCTGAGCATCTACTACAATCTTCAAACCTCCTGACTCTGGGACCAGTGCTGTAACCACTGTGCCATCTAAGTGCCCTGACATAGTGCTTTTTTTTGGGGGGGGAGGGCTGAGGCAATTGAGGTTAACTGACTTGCTCAGAGTCACACAGCTAGGAAGTGTTAAGTGTCTGAGGTCACATTTGAACTCAGGTCCTCCTGACTTCAAGGCTAGTGCTTTATGCATTGGGCCATTTAGCTGCCCCTGACATAGTACTTTTTAATGGTACTTCCAGCTGAACAAAACCAGTGGAGAGGTGGAGCAAAGTTTAAGCCAGGAAAGGGATCCTACAGGCTGAGGGAGAAGGCAACCTTGTGAGAAAGGAAACACAGTGATGAGATCTTAAGAGATAGCTGTGCTACATAATATATGGGCTGGAGGAGAACTGAGAGGCTAGAGGAGGTGACTAAAGTGACTATTTGCCACTAAAAAAAGTTGCATCCCTCCAAAAAAAAAAATCTGCACCTTGGAACAAAGCTCCATTTGCCGTGTACTAGATGCATATGTCTGCACCGTGGTTTTATATTCCTATCCATCTCATTGCTTTCCTTGCAGGTGCTGGTTGCCGTCATGCCATCCTCCTCCCCTCATGAGTTCTCCCTCCTTGCCAGTCCCAACACCACAACTCCAGCCAACAGCAGCATGGAAGAAAACCAGTTCTTCTATGCTTTCTCACTCCTGGACAAGGAGCTCCATGACACCTTTCCCAGCCTGTGGGTGGCCCTGCTGGCCGTCAATGGGACCATCTTCCTGGTTGGCGTGGCCCTCAACAGCCTGGCCCTCTACGTCTTCTGCTTCCGTACAAAGACTAAGACCACCTCCATCATCTACACCATCAACCTGGTGGTGACAGACCTGCTGGTGGGCTTGTCACTGCCCACGAGGTTCATCATCTACTATGGGGCTCAGGACTGTCTCAACTGCTCTCTGGTGCACGTCTTCAGCTACTTTGTCAACATGTACTGTTCCATTCTCTTCCTCACCTGCATCTGTGTGGACCGTTACCTGGCCATCGTCCAACTAGAGGCCTCGAGGAAATGGAGGAACCCCAGCTGTACCAAAGGCATCTGCGTCTTCATCTGGGTCTTTGCCGTGGTGGTGACCTTCTCCGTGCTTACCGCGGCGGTCCAGGGCGGCTCCTGCTGCCGTCTCTTTGCCTTGACGGTCTTCGAGTACTTCCTGCCTCTGGTGGTCATCACCTTTTTCACAGGGAGGATCATGTGCGCTCTGTCCAAGCCCAATCTCATGCACCAGAGCCGCGAGCGGCGAATGCGCGCCGTCCAGTTACTCCTTTCGGTGCTCATCATCTTTCTGGTGTGCTTCACGCCGTTCCATGCGCGCCAGCTGGCCGTCTCTCTGCGTCCTCAGGCTGTATCCAAAGAAGCAGGTCTCGTGGCTTACCATGTCACCATCACCCTCAGCAGCCTCAACAGCTGCATGGACCCCATTGTCTACTGCTTTGTGACCAACAGCTTCCAGGCCACCGTCCGGGGCCTCTTCCGCAGAAGCGAGCCAGAGCAGACCAGCGGCGAGGTCATCACCATGCACAAGAGCTCCAAGGGCTCCCTCCACAACGCCATCATCCCTTGTCCCCGCGCTCTGACCGACGGGCCCCAAGTGTAGCCGGGAGGTTGGAGCCTCGTAGGAGAGACCAGACAATGCACAAGATGTGGAGTGGGAGTCACGGACTTTGCTCTGCTCCAGACTCTTTGTGGCCTTAGTCGAGTCTCCACTTAAGTGGAGATGAAAAGTTTCTTCATCTATAAAATCAAGTCGACCCACATGAGCTCTAAACTCACAGAAGAGCTCAGAAATATTCTTTCCAACTCTACTGGGACTCTTAATGACGCCCTAAGCATGGTTCCAGGTGGGCTTCCACCTCTACTCCGCCTCTGTCTCCATGTGTGAACTCACACAAGTCCCTTCAACTGTGTGTGCCTTAATTTTCTCATCTACCAAATGGGGATGATAATGTCTGACCTTCCTACCTCATAGGGGAGTAGAGAGGGTGAAAGCAGCCTGTGATAGTCATCAGATACTTAGAGACACATCTGGCCAGGGCAAATGGATATAGGATTTAGTTACCTGATCCTCCCCTTAATAGTGTTTTCTAGTGACCGAGTGGTTAGTTAGTAATTTTTTCATTAGTTCTAGGCATTCCCTGCTTGGTTAATCAGTATGTGGGTACAGTCTCTATGCCCCCATAGGTCTTGGGCACAGAAAGGGGAAAACTGGGGGAAAGGTGGAGAAGAGTGGAGAAAGGAACGGGAAAGAATCAAAGTAAGAAGAAGGGAGCAAACAAAAGATGCTCAAATGGAGAGGAATAGAGGAGGTACCATCCATGATCACCTCAGGATGAAATAGACAAATGTTCCCTAGGTCTCACATTGGCATAGGATCTGAAGCTTTTCAGAAACACTTCCCATCTAGTCCATCATCTGAGCTTTAAAACAACCTGGAAGGATGACAGGAAAAGGTCTCCATCCTGAGTTTAGCATGGAGCCAGGAACATAGTGATTAATAAATGCACATTGTTGGCAATGATGTTGATTGTCCCCATTATTTTAGAGGAGGAAACTAAGATACAGAGAAGTGATTTGCTCAGGGATGTATCTTGCTCTCAACCAAGTGATCATTCCACTAAACATCATCACCTCCCTTCATTCTAAGCATTAGCTTCCAACTGGGACTGTCCTACCTGCTGATGGTAGCCCCACACCAGAGTCTCCTATATGTGTCCCACTTGAATAAAAGGAAAGAAGACTTCTGAGGGAGTTCCAAATAGGGTCCCCAATTAGAATTTCTGACTTACCTGCTCCAGTTTGGTATACATAGAATCTTAGAGCTGAGGGACATTTTTCCTGAATCTGAGGAGCTCCACCTATACTAATGGAAAGATCTTGGCCCAGAGATTAGTCTAGAGCCTGCTCAACGTGAATCAGAGACATCTCTTTGTGCTCAGGATAGGTAGAGGGTACTTTGGAAGGAAGAAGACCTTCCATTGCCTCTTTCAAGCAGTATTATTTAAATTTCCATTCCCAGTCTGCCTCCTCAAATATAGCTTTTAAGTTGTAGTGTAGATAGTTCATGCCTTAGCTGCTAATATGGAGGCAATGTAGTACATAAAATCCTGGACTTACAGTCAGGAAAACCTGAATTCAAATCCTGCCTCAGACACTAGCCATGTGACTCATGGCAAGAGACTTATAACCTCTTTCTGCCTCTGTTTCCTCATCTGTAAAATGAAAATAATAATAGCACTGACCTCACAGAGTTGTAGTAAGGAACATAGTAAAGCATTTTGCAAACCTTAAAGTACTATCTAAATGTTAGCAATTTTTATTTTATGAACTTTGTCTCCCCACCACCAACAAAATCATGTTTCATTGATGAAGGGAAGGAGTGCTGAACCCCCCCTACATTTGTCACAGTCCCATTTGCTAAAAAACCAATGGTTCTGTTTACTGAGAGCTAATTCTTGAGCATTCTAATGCCTTGCCCTTCTCTGAGGTCCTAGGAAATCATTCCAGAAATCCTATTCACTTAGTAACCTCTTTAGAAGTTCCTCCTGGGTCAGAAGGGGATTTCATGGCATGGCACATTGGAGAGAACACCAGTATACAGGACCTGGATTCAAATCCAGACTCTCCTAATTACTACTAGAATATCAGAAATTAGGACCTCAGTTTCCTTATCTGTAGAATAAGGGCACTGGACTAGGCCAAAGCTTCATCAAACCCATATGGGGTCATGCAACTGAATGTAAAATTATGAATTAAGTAAATGTTTGATTTGTATACATACTTTATAGACCTATATACACAGGGTCTCAGGTGAAAAGGGGTTGCAAGAGGAAAAAATTGAAGAAGACAAGTCTAGGATTCCTTCTTGTTCTGAAGACCTATAATTCTGAGTTCTAAGCCAATTGACCCTTGACAAAATGGAGACATTGCATAGTTCATATTTAGAAATATCCATATTTCTTCTTTAGTTCCTGCTTCCCTAATCCTGATGTTTTCCCCCCATTCCCACTCCTGCATCAATATGCTCAGAAGCTTTGTTTTTTTTTTTTCAGATGGGACAACCCACCTTCCAACTCAATGCTTTTCTAGTGGCTGATCATCATGTTTGAATGCTCCTTCTTACCTTCATGCCCAGGCTTCTATTCAAATCCCACTTTCTGCAGGAGGCCTTTCTCAGCCCTTGATTGCTCCCTCTTCCACTAGCAATGATTTCTCTCTCAGATTACCTTCCACTGGCATTATATCTATCTTGTAAATATAAATTATATTTTCTTCCATTAGAATGGAAGTTCTTTGAAGGCAGGGAAGACTGCCTTGCCTTGATTTGTACCTATGTCACGGAGCACAGTGTACATAGTAACAGTACATAGTAACAGCTTAACAAATGCTTGCTGACAGACTATCTAAAGACTTCAAGGCTAGTCCAGGAGCTTAAGTGTCTAAGAATTCTTTTTCACCCGAGGTGCTCAGATCAGAATGTTCTCCCTGTATTTAAGCAGGAAGATTTCTCAATAACACCCAGTTCCCACCAGAAGGATGGCTACCTGTTCTTCCTATGTGTAAAGCTGATTCTGCCTTTGAGGGGCTATCTAATCCTGCATTTTCTCCCTGTGACTCGAGTTGATTCCTCCCAACTCCAATTAGCAGGAGAAAAATGCTAAGAGGCAATAGAGAGGAAGAATCAGGGAAGTGACCCTGGTCAGCAGCTTAGTTCCCTGCCCTCTAGTGAGGGAAGCACTGCCCAAGCAGACCCTGCAGCAGAAAACCTTCCTGGATATGCCTCTTTAGGGAGTCCTGGAGTATTTTTAGGTCCATCCCTAAGAAATGAGCCTCCAGGAGAATTCTGAGTAGGAGGTGGGAGACCTCCTGAACTGGAAAAATGCTACCACTGAGCTGAAAATCCCCCTGGCTCTTTGAAGCTCTAAGATCCAAATTCATAGGAATGAGGAAAATTGATGATATTGATGAAGATGAAGGAAGATGAGCTCAAACACAGGAATCTTCCCAGAGGCCCCTCCATCCAGCCCTGGCTCTGCTCATGATTTGTCATGTGATCTCAAGCAATTCACATCTCCCTTTGGGGTTTTAGGTCCCTCTTCTGCAAAGTTGCTTCTAGTTTGGATATTCTGTTCTAAGATCACAAACTCCAAAGAAAAACCACCAGCAGCAATGATGATGGAGAAAATGAGAGCCCTTTAGGACAGAGAGGGAAAATCCTTCTATCTTGTAACCTTCCACTTCAGCCTCCAAACAGTACTCCTAAATTGCTTCATATCTTCTAGGCTGTCCTGCTTCAGTATTAACAGGAGCATATGCTTTCTGGTCTATGATATAAGCCTGGGTAAAGATAGAGAGGTGTTAGTTATAGACTGGGAGAGACATCCTTTCCCCTGCTAAGGCTTTCTCTAGCAAGTCAATCACAGCATGAGAGCTCAGGGACTTAGGCGTAAGCTGAAATTCCTTCCTCAAAGTTATTCTCTTCCATTATCTCATGTGGATGGCCTCCAACTCCCCAGAATAAGGTTTCTCCTATTAGTGAATGGGCTCAGCTGGGAGATATTGATAACCAGGAGAGATAAAGGAGCTAAGCTGGTGAAGTTAGGTGATAGTTAATTATGGTGGCCAAGGTTAAAGTCCCTTAATTCTGGGCCCTGGAATCTTATGAATTTAGTTAATATCAGTACTAGAGACAATATCAGAACATAGGATGGAAGATAAAAAATACATACAACTTTACATTAACATATGCATATATGAATGTGTATGCATTGTGTGAATATAAATATGTGTATAAAATTATAGAGCAGAGAGAAACTTTAGAACACAGGGTAAACCTGGGAAACATTTTAAAATATAAAATTTTAGAACACAGAGACCTTAAACATGGAATGGTAAAGTACAAAAACTTGGAGCTGGAAAGGGCATTAGAACATAGAACTGTGGGGCAGCTAGGTGGTGCAGTGGATAGAGTACCACTCTGAAGTCAGGAGGACCTGAATTCAAATCTGGTCTCAAACACTTAACATTGCCTAGCTATGTGATCCTGGGAAACTCACTTAACTCCAATTGCCTCAGCAAAAAAAAAAAAAAATAGAACTGTAAGGGATCCAGAAATTATTAATCAGATGTTTTTAATCTGGGGCCCACCAACTTTTAAAAATATTTTTAATAACATATTTCAATATAATTGGTTTCCTATGTATTTTATTTTATGCATTTAAATTCATTACATTTCATCAAACTTCCCAAAGACTCCAAGACACACAAAATGGGGTTAAGAACCCTGTTCTAAATGTCCAGATAATGAATGGATACAAAATCTGATCCAACCTCCAACTAATAGAATAATTGCACGCCTCCCTTTCCCAGCTGGGTTGGTGTTCCAAGTCCTGCTCAAGGTCTTTCCCAATCTAGACTAGTGTTCTCTTATTGAAAATGTTTTAGATTTCTTGATATATATATGTGTGTATGTATGTGTGTATACATATGTTGTATTATATATATCTATATATATATATATATGTTGCATTTACTTATTTGTGTACAGGTTGTACCCCTTGGGATAATATCCTTGAGGGCAGAAGTGATTTTGTTCCTGTTTTTGTTCCCAGTGCAGTCCCTCACCATAGTTAGCATAGTAAGTCATGTTTGCTGAGTTGAATTGAACACTTTATTTTACCAGAGGGGAAAGAGACGCATAGAGAGGGGAAGTGATTTTTAGGGGGAACACAGCAAGCACAGTGGTATGGCCAGAATCAGAAGCCAAGTCTCCAGAGGCTCAGAGAAGCCAGTGCTCTTTCCACTGGGCCAGAAGGTGATAAATATTTGCAAACCACCACCCTCCCCCAATCCCCAAACTATTTTTTTTAGTAGAAGAAAATGTCATGTGTATTTATATCAGATGTAAACAATTCCTGTAATGAGACGTCCTGAATTAAAGCTGTTTATTCTGACTGAGTGGCCTCCACTTCTAGAGCTCTGGGAAGATCCACTGGACTAGGCTCAGTAGGCCTGGGGAGCAGCAGGTTGTTTCTGGAGTGTGACCAGGTCACTGTGACCCAGAGAGTCCCCAGGTGATGGAGAGAGGAGGGGAGGAGACCAGCCTACACTGGACACACTCCCAAATAGGTCTGGGCACATAGA
Source organism: Myrmecobius fasciatus (assembly GCA_023553655.1). NCBI lineage: Eukaryota > Metazoa > Chordata > Mammalia > Dasyuromorphia > Myrmecobiidae > Myrmecobius > Myrmecobius fasciatus. The sequence continues at coordinate 804,463 of JAJPUD010000080.1, read as the reverse complement.
CATTCCCACACATCTGTTTATGTCCTGGGAATCATACTCTCCCCTATACTGATAGATAGATAGATAGTTGGATAAATAGATAGACAGGTAGATAGATAGTTGGATAGATAGATATAGACAGAGATGTAGATATAAGTACATGTATGTAGATATATGTATCTATATATATATAGATATATGTAGACATATGTATCTATATCCTATATATATCTATATGTGTTTATATATATATACACATAACACGTATGCTTAAATGCTTTTAGAGATGTCATGGAAAGACTTTAGAATATAGGATGCTAGAATTGGAAACGATTATAAATTTAGAGTTGGAAGGTCCAGCCACCTCGATTTACGGAAGGTCAATCTGAGATGATTTACTCAAGAGTAACATGAGCAGCAGAATCCAAGCCCTCTGATCTCAAATCCAGTGCTCTTTCTACAATGTCACAGTGAATGCACTCATGCCTTAATATATGGAATGTCATATGAATGTCAGCTGAAAGGGACCTTAAAATATAGAATCCTAGATATGGGAGAATCCTTCCTCTCACAGACTCATTTTCCTATATACCCAGATGCTTTGGCTCTGGATTTTCCCCCTATTACCTCCCCTTCCTAATATGATAAGTGATCTCTTTCCATATTTGGATACTCGTAGGGTCTCAGAATTGTGCTTCATAGATATTTCATATTTTCCAAGGCTCTGATATTACTATCCTCCAAACTAGAATTATTCTGTAGGAGCTGACATTAGGACCCAATGGGCACTCATTCTTGGTGGTTGGATGGACAACCTAAGGGTGTGCTGGGATTTCACCTCCCCTGACTTCATCAATTCTCACTCTCCCAGAGCTTCCTAGATTTAGATTTATTCTACTGAGCAACTCATGTCCTCCTTCTTTACCAAGCCAGTCCCCATAAACCCTAATGCACTGATTCAAATTCTCTTGGCTTTCATGCTAAGTTCCCTCACTTTCTTCTCTGCCTTTTAATCATCTTCCCATCCACTTATTCCAAAAACAAGGCTACCTCTCTATCTATACTATCTATACTAAGTACTCTACCTCATAGACTGGTCCTGCCTACTCATCTGGTGACTAGTTCCAGGAGAATATCCCCAACAGCACAATGCCCAGCACATAGTAGGTGCTTAATAAGTGATTGTTGATTTAACTTGACTTTTAAAGCTTGATAAGTAATCACAACTTATAGAGACTATATCTTATACCTCTTCAGAGTCTCCTGGGGTCCCAAAGAGAGGATCATCCAGAATTTCCTCTCCCCATCTCTCTACCACCAACAACCATAATGAACTTTATGAAGTTCCCACAGTGATTCTTACACTTATACTTATATACTATATATATACACACTTATATACAATATATAAATATATGTATTTATATATATTTCAACATATTACATGTAGTATATATGTGAATTCTACTTTGTCCACCATATAGCTTCTCAATCAACTCTTTTCTTACTTGGGTTTCTCTCCTATTATTTTCTGATGTTGGGCATCCTACATCTTATGATAAGCCTTTGGTATATCTTTTTCCCCCTTACTCTACACACTGTAACTTAACTAGATGAGGAGTTCTTAAATTGGATTCCTTGATGGATTGTGTAGATCTGTAGAGATTGCAGGTAATTGGTGAAGTTGGAGGGGGGAAAATTACATCTTTAATTTCACCAGTCTCTAACTGAAATTTTCCATTTCCTATGAATATAGGTAACAACCATTATTCTGAGGAGTCCATAGTTCTCCCCAGACTGCCAAAGGGATCATCTCATACAAACAAACACACACACACTCACACACACACACACACACACAATGTTAAGAACCCAGGAATAGGGTAGCTAGATAGCACAGTGCATAGAGCACTAGCCTTGGAATCGGGACCTGAATTCAAATCCAGCCTCAAATACTTAACACTCACTAGCTATGTGACCCTGAACAAGTCCCTTAATCCCAATTGCCTTGAAAAAATAGAAAGAGCCCAGGAATAGATGAAATCGCTCCTTCAAATTTTAAGTTCTTTTTTTTTGGGGGGGGAGGTTATCTTTTAGACACAGAGTTAAGTGACTTGCCAAATGAGTGAGTGTTGAGGTCATATTTGAATTTGGTTCCTTCTGACAGGAGGGCACTATCCACTGCACCACCTAGTTACCCCAAGTCTTTTCTTTTGAAGATTTTTTAACTGAGTCAATTGGGGTTAAGTGACTTGCCCAGGGTCACACAGCTAGGGAATGTTAAGTGTCTGAGACCATATTTGAACTCAGATCCTCCTGACTTCAGGCTGGTGTTCTATCCACTGTGCCACCTAGCTGCCCCGAAGATTTCTTCTTCAACTCTTCTTCAGCTTCTGTTTGAACTCCCTCCTCTCAGCAGACTGTAGTTACAGGAAAAGGCATACATTGTCAAACAAGGAAATTTTCTGTATTTATTTAGAAGAAGGATTCCATGAGGGTGGGGAGTGAAGACTAATTGCAAAGTGGCAGTGATTTCAGAAAAATGTTTATTTAATTAAAAATATAAAGCAAACCTGCTTTAAACTGCTGAAAAAAAAAATCCCAGCTTCTCCTCTGGCTATTCCATCCTAAAGAGATTTCTGTATAGCCTCATCTGACACTGAAAGGCTTATCTCTCTCCTTGGGCAGACAGAATACTTTACCTCTCCTCTCCTCCCCTAGTCATATATCGGAGTAGTAGCTGCTTTACTCCTTGATAACCTTGGACTTGAAAGTACCAAGAATATCATCTTGGGCCTCAGTGCTTCAGGACTGGTCTCAGAAAAAGAAATTACAAAAGTTCTCCACAAAGGTGGAGGGCACAGGGAAGAGAAAAGCCTGCTGCCTGAGTTAATAAAGTAAAAAACCTAGCTCCTTGTATCCAAAAAAAGTGGAACTGTGGACAGACTCAAATGGCTTCTCTTTGAGCATCTGAGACCTCATGGGGTCTCCCTGGAGATCTCTATTCTTTCTATTTCCTATCCATAACATAATCCCCAAAGCACCTACTGGCTAGATGCTCCTGCACTTCATAAAAGAAATATTGACCAACCTGTATTTCTTCCAGCACCTGAAGTGGAATAGCTGTCTACTTGCATCACCATAATCACATATACTCTTTCCTTGGGTTTCAAAGAAGAATATTTGTCCCACAAACATACAATAGTTGTCTCCCCCTCTCAAATCATGGACAGTGAAGCACTCAGCACTTTCTTCCTCCAGAAAATCTGCTGCTTCCTAAGTCCCCAAACAGTATTTGAAGCTGCTGAAATGACCCTTTCTTACCCTCCATCTCTTTTTTTATAATGTAGATTAGATTTGTTTTTATAAAAACTTTTTATTTACAGAACATATAAGTAATTTTTCTACATTGTCCTTTGCAAAACTTTATGTTCCAAATTTTTCCCTCCTTTCCCCTACTCCCTCCCCTAGATGGCAGATAGTCTAATATATGTTAAATATGTTAAAATTAATAAATAAATAGATAAATCCAATATATGTATACATATTTATACAGTTATCTTGTAGCACAAGAAAAATCAGATCTAGAAAGAGAAAGAAAAAAAACCTAAGAAGGAAAACAAAATGCAAGCAAACATCAACAGAAAGTGTGAAAATGCTATGTTGTACTAATACATTGTTGGTGGAGCTGTGAACGGATCCAACTATTCTGGAGAGTAATTTGGAGCTATGCTCAAGAAGTTATCAAACTGTGCATACGCTTTGACCCAGCAGTGTTTCTATTGGGCTTATATCCCAAAGAGATCTTAGAGGAGGGAAAGGGCCCCACATGTGCAAGAAGGTTTGTGGCAGCCCTTTCTGTAGTGGCTAGAAACTGGAAACTGAATGGATGCCCAAATTGGAGAATGGCTGAATAAATTATGGTATATGAATGTTATGGAATATTATTGCTCTGTAAGAAACGACCAGCAGGATGATTTCAGAGAGGCCTGGAGAGACTTGCATGAACTGATGCTGAGTGAAACGAGCAGAACCAGGAGATCATCATACACAGCAACAACAGTATTACATGATGATCAATTCTGATGGACATGGCTCTCTGCAACAAAGAATTGTCTCAAACCAGTTCCAATTGTTCACTGAAGAAAACCATATACACCCAGAGAGAGGGATATGAAATATGGACCACAACATGACATATTCATGATCTCTATTGATATTTGCTTGCATTGTGTTTCCTTTCTCTGATTTTCTTTTTTTTTCTTGTAGATAGGATTTTTCTTGCACAACTTGTCAAGTATTTCAATATTACTGACTTGTAGTGGACTTCCTGCCATCTAGGGGAGGGGAGGGGACTGGGGGTGAAATTTGTAATGGAAAGCTTTGTAAGATCAATGCTGGGGAACTACCTATACATATGTTATACAAATAAAAAGCTTTAATAAAAATAAAATTAAAAAAACAAAGGACAACAACCAATCAGGCTTCCCTCTGTTAATTATTTCCTATTTATCCTGTACATTTGCTTTGTATATATTTTTAACATGCCACAGTAAACTGTTTGAGGACAAAAAAAAAGAAAGAAAATGCTATGTTATGGTCCACACTCAGATCTCACAGGCCTCTCTCTAGATGTATGACTTTCTTCATCGCTGAACAATAAAAACTGATTTGAATCACCTCATTGTTGAAGAGAGCCATGTCCGTCAGAATTGATCATAGTCTTGTTGTTGCTGTGTATAATGATCTCCTGGTTCTGCTCATTTCACTCAGCATCAATCAGTCCATGCAAGTCTCTCCAGGCCTCTCTGAAATCATCCTGCTGGTCGTTTCTTACAGAGCAATAATATTCCATAACATTCATATACCATAATTTATTCAGCCACTCTCCAATTGATGGGCATCCATTCAGTTTCCAGTTTCTAGCCACTACAAAAAGGGCTGCCACAAACATTCTGGCACATGTGGGTCTCTTTCCCTCCTTTAAGATCTCTTTGTCATCCTTCATCTCCATCAATACTTCCAAAGCAATAAGGAAGAAGGGATCCTGGCTCTAATGTAGCTCTAGGGATACAGTCAGGGACGTGTTCATTATTTTCCTGCTAAATGCACTCTCCTTCCTACCTTTCAGATTTCTATAGAGGGCAACACCATCCTCCCAGGGCCTCAGGCTCAACCTGGGAGACATTCTGCATTTCTAACTATCTCTCTCTTCTTTTATCCAAGCTGTTGCTAAGGCCTGTGGATTTTACCTGTGCAATATCTTTCAGATACATGCTTGTGCTCTCTCTGTGCCGCCATCACTCAGGTACAGGCTCTCATCACTTGATTTTTTATTGTTACAATAACTTCTGGTGGGTCTGTCTCCCTTCAAGTTTCTCCCCACTCCAATCTACCTTACATTCAGTCACTTAAGTGAGTTTCTTAAAGCAAGGTTTCTTAAACTTTTTCCATTCTTCACGCCTTTCCTTCTGAGAAATTTTTACATTATAGATCTATAAAATAGGTACACAAATCAAATTTACTGATTTATTTACTGATAATATTGATTTACTGATAATAAATCATAATGTTGCAATCCTCTCATTCAGTCATGAGACCAAATGGGGTCAAAATTACAGTTTAAAAAGCTGGGTCTTAAAGCAGAGTTCAGCCTATCTCACACTCTTACTCAATAAACTCTGGCTTCCTATTGCTTCCAAAAGCAAATACAAAATGCTCTATTTGGCATTCAAAGCCCTTCATAACAACTCCTTCCTACCTTTCCAGGATTCTTAAACTTACTCCCCATCATATACTCTTCAATCCAATATGGCCTGCTGGATATTCCAGAAACAAGATACCCCATTTCTGCTCTGTTCTCTCTTGCTGACCCCCATACCTGGAATATTCTCCATCCTCTGACCCAAGTACTGACCTCCTTGGTTTCTTTTAAGTCTCCATTCAAATCTCACTTTCTACAGGAAGCCTTCCCCAACTCTTCTTAATTGCAGCACCTTCCCTCTCAAGTTATTTCCTATTTTTCCTCTCCATAGTTTGTTTTTTATAGATTTATTTGCATGCTGTTTCCTCCAACAGATTGTAAGTTTTTATAGGTCAGGGACTAACTTTTGCCTCTTTTTGTATTCCCAGTGCTTAGTACAGTGCCTGGCACATAATAGGTGTTTAATATATGTTGATTGATTGATTGATTGATTTTCATACACATTTCCTGGCTCTGCTTCTGTTCCACCCCATTCCTCCTCTGGCTCAGAACTATCCCCACTTAGGCATCTAACATCTACTAGGTCTCTGTCATCACTGTCCCAACCACAAGTACCATTCCATGAAGATTTGCACCAAGACTCAGAGCACATTCAATATTGCTGGCTGGTTAGACAGGATGAAGACCTTGATTTCCAAATTCTACTTTACTTTCTTCCTGTTCTAAATTAGAGAACCCTAAACCCTATCGGAAGATACCCACAAACATCTGGGAATCTTTGGTCAAAATGAACCCTCAAATTGTATGGAAATCCTCACCTAAAGGAACTTTCACAAATACATACACTGACTCATACTTTCTCAGTTTTCAGTCTTGACACTTACTGTGTCAATGAGTCACTTAATCCTGTTTGCCTCAGTTTCCTCATGTGTAAAATGAACTGAAAAAGGAAATGTCAGTATCTTTGCCAAGAAAACACCAAGCAGAGTCACAAAGAGGTTTTTTTACTCAATTAATATTTTTATTTCATGTTTAATAAAGATAGATACAAATCCAAAGCTATTATTTTAGTTGGTATCCACTTGAAAAATTTCATTTGTTTATAATTGCAAGTTATACATTTGATTCTTCCTTCTGTAATACATTATTCTGACCATGTTTGCTTATAATTATAAATTACACATTTGATTCACCCTTCTATAGTATATTATTATGATGATGATAGAAATTTGAGCCAGCAATGGATCTATTCTAGAACAAGAAGTTCTAGGAAATGAAACCACTTTCCTAAGAATTATGACTAGTATTGGTGCTTGTTAATGGTAGAATAGAAGCTAAATTTTAAAGATTTTCCATTTTCAAAAGCACATAATTACTAAAACAAGATTTTTAGAATATTCAGCCATTAACAAGATTGATATGCTCTCAATACTTAGTTCATCTGTGAAGTGAGTGGAATGAAGCACATGGCCTTTCAGGCTCCTTCTTCCAACCCTGAATCCATGATCCTATGTAAAGACTGCTTAGGAACCCTAGAAGATGAAAAGAAAATGTAAAGAACAACAGGAGAAAGCACTTTCAAGTATATCCTTCAGCCTGTCATTTATGAAGCCCCTTCCAGTTCCCAAACTATACATTTCTGATCTTAAAACTCATCCCATTCCAAGTCAGAACCTGTTAAAAGCCTTTAGAGGGTAGATAATTAAACTAGAATAGTGCATACACTCAATTTTCAGTTTGACACTTACTAGCTGCAGCTATGTGACTCTGGAAGAGTCCCTGAATCAAATTTGCCTCAGTTTCCTCATCTATAAAATGAGCTGGAGAAGGAAATGACAAACTACTCCAGTATCTTTGCTAACTGAGGAAACCCCAAATGGGGGCACAAAAAGTAGGATGCAACTGAAATAACTCAAACAACAATAACAATAGTCCCCACTGATTACAGTTCTCCATCACTTCCCTCTTCTGAAGATTACTAACTCTCTCTGGGTCAAGCTCAGTCAGCAAACATATATTGATTGTAACAGAAAGCTTTGCAAGGGTCAATGTTGAAAAATTACCCATGCATATGCTTTGCAAATAAAAAGCTTTAATAAAAAAAATATATTGAATGCCTTCTTTGGGATCCAGGTCTCCTGATCAGTGTGCATGCTAATACTTCAGTCTGTTCCCAGAATATATACCTACCTCACAGAGTTAGTGTGCAGATATACATTTAGATGCTTAATAAAAAAGCTCTTTGTGATTCTGCTTAAGGTTTTCTTGGCAAAGATGCTGACGTAGTTTGCCATTATTTTTTCCTCATTTTGCAGATGAGGGAACTGAGACAGAGTTAAGTGACTCATCAAGGCTCACATAATTGTGCAGATGACATTTATAAAGTGCCTGGCACATAGTAGGTCCTTAATAAGCATGTATTCCTTTCCCTTCTTTTTTCCTTCCTCTAGACTGAAGATTCCCAGATTCCCTGGGAAGGATGTCAGAGATGAAGATGCTTCCTCTTGGCCTTAGTCACCCTGTCAGGACAGGATGGGGCAGGAAGGGCAGGGATCCCAGAGTCTGCCATTCACCAGCACCTGTCAGAGCCAGAGGTAAATATTTGCAGGAGGGTGTTTAGATAGAAAGCAGGAAATTAAGAGCAGGAAATTACAGGGTCAACCCCCTTGAGGGAAGTTCCTGCTTTCTGTAGGATTCTGACATCCTGAGGCTAGAGCTGGCAAGGGGCCTGGAGACTGAAGGACCATGAGCAAGTCCAGAGGAGGAAGAAGAGACAGAGAGAGAGAAATAGGTTCTCATCTCAATCCTTCATGCCCTTGATTCCCAGAATTTTCTAATCGCAGACTCCCAGATTCAGAAAGGCTCTCATAAATCACTTAGTCCAATTCCTTCATTTGACAGGTGAGGAAATTGAGGGCTAAAAAGGAAAAGGAATTTCCCCAAATTCTCACGTGGCATCAGCATCAGTAGAGTAGGACCCTGGTCTTGGAATTCCCTGGCTCCTGCCCCTTTCTCTCCACTATGGCACATCTCAGAGAGGGAGGAATGGGCAGAGTGGTACAGAGAGTTGGGAGGAAAAAAAGGTAGGAGCAGAGAATGAAAGGAGGAATGGTAGAAAGTGGGAAAGAAGAGGGAGGGAATGAATTAAAGATGGGAGGAAGAGAATGGGGGAACAGCAGGAGGGAGGTATTGAAGGTGCCAGAGACCTGTAGAGAAGCATATGGTCCCAAGTTGTCTGCTCTGTCCCCTTCTCACTTCCAAGGTCCCTAATCCTGATCTTTTCCCCTTTCTATCAACCCAGTCAAGACCCTACCCAAGCCTTCAAATAGAAAGGTGGCTTAGAACTGTCCTATGATAATGGGACAACCAGTCACCTTATGGGCAGCTTAGGTGTGTGCTGGGTGTGGAGTCATGATCTTCCTGATTTCAAATTCTATCACAGGCCCTTACAAGCTGGGTGATCCTGAACAAGTCACTTAATTCTGCTTGTCTCTGTTTCCTTTTCTGTACAGTGATCTGGAAAAAGAAATAGCAAACCACTCTGGTAGCTTTGTCATGGAAACCCCAAATGGGGCCACAGAGAGTCGGACATTTCTGAAATGACTGGTCATCTTAACCAATAATCTCAACAATGGGACATAGTATTTGGGCTTCTCTCCTTTACATCCTTCTGATTTTTTTTTCAATTTGATCATCCTATATCTTTTGGTGTGATCAATGTCCAGCATTAGGAATGGATGTATTGAACGAACTTCAAGCCAATAATAATACTTTTTGCATCTATATAGAGCATGGAGATTGGCAAAATATTTTATATCCATTATCTCATTTGCTTTTCATAATAAAGCTATGGGTACTAGAACCCTGGAACCTGGAACCTCTCACATGCAGATTCTAAGAAAAGTTACTTCAGACTTAAAGCATTCTGTGGGCTAAATTCCTCTCAAAACTGTGGCTCAGAAGGTCCCCCAAGGTGTTACTTTTGCAAGCCAGGTTGGACACACTAACTCAAATGAAGACAGCAAATAAAATGATATGGAAAAAATCCCCTCATATACACATGGGGTACAACCTCCCACAAGTTCCAACACTTCAGAGGATAATGTTCAGAGACAACCTACAGAAAGCACATATATTAAAACAGAGAATATGAATTAAAAGGCACATGCAGCTAGGTAGCCAAAGTAGATGGAGCACATGGCCAGGAATCAGAAAGATCTGTTTTCAAATTCAGTGTCAGAGATTATCTATATAACCTTAGGTAAATCAATTATCTTCTGATGGCCTCAGTTTCTTCAACTGTGAAGTAAGGATAATAATAACTCCTTCATCCTAGGGGTGTTGTAGGATCTAATGAGATAAATTTTGCAAAGCACTTAGCACAGTGCCTGACCCTTAGTAGATGCTATAGAAATGTTAGCTGCTATTTTTATTGTTGTTGATATTATTTTTATTATTATTATATGCCAAGAATCCATTTGGTCAGTTATATGTAAGAAGGGCACACAATTAGAGTATACACACATTATATAATATACACATACACATTTATATATATATATGCATGTTTAAATGTGTGTATAATATGTGTGTGTCTTTATTTGGCAGCTAGGTGATATAGTGGATCAAAACAGAATTCATTAATTATTCCCTACCCTAACCCTCTTCCCAGAGGGCACCAACATCCTTCTAACTACATAGAGCTGCCACCTAAGTGTCATTCTCAGCTTCTTACTCACTCCATATATTTATTCTGTTGTCCAATCTTGTCAATTTTCCCTTTACAAGATGTCTTAAATATGTGCTTCTTCTTTCCCCTTACATAACTGCCACCCAGACACAGGCTCTCCTCATCACTCACCTGGACAAGAGCCTCCTAACTGGACACTCTACCTCAGTCTTTCCCTTCTCCAATTTATCCCCAACTCAGGTGCCAAGTGATTTTCCTAAAGTACAGATCTGACCATTTCTCCCCTCCACACTCTATACCCAATAAATCCCAGTAGTTCTCTAGTACCTCCAGGAACAAATATAAAAGTTCTCTGTTTGACATTTAAAGTCCTTCACAACCTTATCCTTTTTACCTTTCCAGGATTTTTACATATTATGTTCCTGCAGGTATTAATTGATCATGGATCTCCTCCCTATTCCTCAGACAAAATACTCCATCTCCTGATTCCATACCTTTGTAAGAGTTGATTCCTCCACCTGAAATACTCTTCCCTCTCATCTCTCTATTTTTTAGCTTATTTCAAAACTCAACTCAAATCTTAAGTTCTGTCTTTTCCCATCCCTCCAATTATCTTCTCTCTCAAGTTACCTTCAGTAATTATTATCTATATAGATTGTGTGTATACCTAATCATTCACAAGTTGTACCCCCTATTAATGACAGTGAGATCCTTGAGGGCAGGGGCTTTTCTTTTTCTTACCCTTTCTTTGTACCCTGGAGTTTAACACAGTTCCTGACAAACAGTAAGTGCTTAATAAATGCTTGTTGATCAACTAAGAACTGCCCACTAATATGCTAGACACCTTAAGAGATGAGACAGTAAAAAAACAGTCTCTGCCCCCTGGAATGTTATGCTCCTTCTACAGACAAATGAATACAATATAATTTGAGGACAGATAACTCATTAACAATAAGAAAAGGCTTCCAGTCTGAGATGTATAATGGAGTGTTTGCTTCCATAAATTCAGAGTAGCAGTTAGCAGAAGGACTGGATAAAATGGAATGTAACTGGTCCTGTCCTGTTCAAGTTTAGATTCAAGGTTAACCTGTTAAGGTTAAGGTTAAGCTTTGCTTGAAGTGCTCATGCGCCATTAGCTCATAAATATTAACTTCTCCTTCCCAGGAGGATCCAAGGCTCACTTTAATGGTCATACAATGTATGTGGTCAGAGGGAGAACATATGTAGAGGGAAGTATGTAACAGGCAAATTGGGAAGTTGTACCTGCTGGAATACCTGGTAAATGGGGAGACAAAGGAGGGACTTTGTGGCCAGGGATAGGGATATAATGCTTGATCTTTCTCTCTCCTGGTGTGTGCCTATTTTATAACAACACATATCCACTTCTATAATTTCATGTAATAAAACAGATTTTTAATTTCACACCTTTCTGAGTCCAAGAGGTTTATTTCTCATACAGTCCAAACCATATTCCCCCCTCCCAAATCAAAGCCAAAAGTAGTCATCCAGATTTCCTTCAATGAATCAGGACAGTCTATATTTGTATTGTTTTCCTATAGCTCCAATTATTTGGAAATCTAATGTTCCTCCCAGCTCTGAATCTACGATCCTTTGTGGGCCAAAAATGGTTTGGCCAGGACAAAGGAGAGAGGAATTATAGAGACCTTATTTCTGGAAACTATGCCTCTTACTGCAGTCTAAGATCACATTAGATTTTTTGGCCATCACATCACTGGCTGACTCACACTGAATTTGAAATGTACCCAAATCCCTGAGGTCTAAGAAACAAAGAAATAAAGTAGGAAAGAAGGAAAGAAAGGAAGGAGGAAGGGAGGAAAGGAGAGAGGGGGAGAGAGAGAGAGAGAGAGAGAGAGAGAGAGAGAGAGAGAAAGGGAGAGAGGAAGGAAGGAAAGAAGGAAAGAAGGAAGAGGAAGGGAGGAAGGAAGGGAGGAAGGAAAACAAACTATTGTCTGGCCATGCCTCCCTCATTTTGAACTTGTGAGGATCCTTTTTTATATGGAACCCAAATATAAAACTCCATAAATCCATTAAGATTTTCTTAAATATTGGGTCCACTTAAACCTCTGTGTTAGTTACACCTCCCCCTTCGTGGGTCTTCTGCATGCTGTTCTAAGGCCTCCTCCAGCTGTAGTTTCCTGGGTTCTGTTACCTGCGGTGTCTATCAGTTAGGATGTTCTCTGAATTACAAACCCAGGGCACTTATAGCTTGAAATGCCACAACAAACCCCATCAAGCCAGGCACCATCTTTTATTCATTTGACTCTCTCCAGACCCTGTATCTTGCTCAAGAAAAATTGATTAAATAGATGGATATAAATTTAATTTAGGCAAACTTCACCCACTCACAACTTTTCAATATCTGTCTCCCACATTGGGAAAAAAAAAAAGGTCTAGAATGATGTGTTATCAGAGCACCATCTATTGGCCATCTGTGGGAAAAAAGACTGGGGGAAAAATTTGGCTGGGATTGTAGTCAACATAGGATTTTTTTTTAACATTTTTTTTCAACTACCAAAATAATCAAAATTTTTCTCCCATTCACCTCCCCAACTGGTTAAAAAGAACAAATAAAATAAAACTTTGTAACAGCTAAGTATAGTCAAGCAAACCAAATTCCTACATTGTTCATATCCAAAAAATATTTGTCTACATTGGCATCTTAAATCCATTGCCATCCTTTCTCCATAGGAGCTGCCCTCTTTGATTAACTCCTGACTTTTCCCTTATCTTTCATCTTTTTATCCACTGGTCCCTTCCTAGTTGCCTACAAACATTTTCAAGGCTCCCCATTCTTTAAAAACAAAACAACACAACCTTCTTTTGCCTCTATCATTCCTTCAAGCTTTTATCATATATCTCTTTTCCATTTCATATTCAGACCCTTAGAAAGGCTTGTCTACTCTTATTGTCTCTTCTTTTTCACATCCCATTTACTAAATCAATCCTTTGTTATCTGGCTTCTGATATCATCACTATTTTATTTTTCCACTACTAAACATTTACTTTATATCATTCCCACCCCCCATTTAAAAGAAAAAAAATCCTGTAATAAAAATGCCCAATCAAGAAGAATAAATTCCTACATTGGTCATATCTAAAAATGTGTTGCCTATTTCTGCATCTCGAATCCATCCCTTCTCTGTCAGGAGATAGATGACACAGAATATCACCAATCCTCTGGAATCATTAAGTCATTGCATTGGTCAGAGATCTTAAATTTATCAAAATTATTTGTATTGATCACAATGTTCATTCTACAGCAATTCATAAAAGTCTTCCAAGGTTTCTCTGACACTGCATTTTACATTCCATGTAATGGAATAATCATATTCCATTACATTCAAATTGGTCTAACCAGTCCTCGATTGATGAGCATTTTCTTAATTTCCAATTCTTTAACATCACAGAAAGAACAGCTACAAATATTTTGTTCATATGGGTCTTACGCCTATATCTCAAAGAAATCCAAGAAAAGGGCAAAAGATCCATAGGAACAAAATATTTGTAGCAGTTCTTTCTGCTGGTTTTTTTGTTTGCTTGTTTGCTTTTGTCAAAGGAGGGGCAGGATTTGGAGAGGACAGAGAGGATATGGATGTGGAGGAGAGGAGAAGATTGGGAAGAGTGAGTCAGACTGTTTTTATTCTTTTTTTCTAGTAAATTTGTTTATTTTGAATACACATTATTTTATGAATCATATTGGAAGAGAAAAATGAAAACAAAAGAGAAAAACAAGGGGAAAGATAACAAAACAGAAAAAAAAGTAAACATGGAATGTGTTGATTTACATTGTCTCCTTAATTCTTTTTCTAGATGTAGATTATGTGTGTAACACATAAAGAAGAGAGAAGAGGGTTTTACACATAATCATCTCCAGAGATGAGTCAACTGATACTCAAAGTTGTGCAGTGATTATTATCCTCATTTTTCCCCTGAGGCAATTGGGGTTAAGTGACTTGCCCAGGGTCACACAGCTAGGACGTGTTAAGTGTCTGAGGTCAGATTTGAACTCAGCTCCTCCTGACTTCCCTATTTTAAAGGGAGGGAAAAGAATTTTCCCAAAGTCTCACAGCTGAATGACAGAATGTTAGAACTAGAAGGAGTGATAAAGGTTATCTAGTCCTATCCTTTCATTTTCCAGATGAAGACATTAAGAAGTAAGATCACATAGTTACAGCTTGGTTTCAGAAGCAGGTCCTCCCCATTGAAGTCCAGTAACCTTTTTTCTTTGGGGTTGCCAAAAAAGGTCAGAGGAATAGGGAGGACAGGGAGTGAGAAAGGAGAGAAGGGCCCCAAAGACTAAAATCCTCAATCCTGCTTGGAGCTTACCCCCCTCCTCCTTTTCTAGGGACTTGGCAGACAACTTGGGTTTCATAGGAGAAGAAAATCCAAACATCGATCAGAGTCCTCTAAACAATTCCCTACAAGTGAGAAACAATGTAGTGAGAAAGTAAACTGACCCTGCTCTGTTATAGGGGATGGGAGAAGATGGGAGGGTTTTTGTGGGGGGACCTGGATGATCCCTCTGGGACATCTTAGCCCTTCTAGCTAAGCCCCAGGAAATAAAAGGTCATCTCACTCCTAGAATCATAGAATGTCAGAAATAAAAGACTTTATCCATCATTTTTCAGAAGAGGAAACTGAGATCCCAAGAAGAAGAGCAATTTATCAAATATTTCCACAATGAACACATAGAACAACTAGCAAAGAAATTCATTTATTCTAGTTGACAGCAAAACAGAAATCAGAGGACATTTGACAAAGTATATCAGGCAATACAGAGTAAAGGAGTCCTTCTATTGGGATTGATGTAACTCAGCTTGGGAGAGAAAGGGAGGGAGGGGGAGAGACAGAGACAGAGATACAGAGAGACAAAAGCAGAGAGACAGAGAGAGACAGAGACAGAGAGAATGAAGGGAAAGAGAGAAGGGGAAGGAGGGAGAGAGAAAGAGAGAGAGAAAGAGATGAGGGAAGGGGAGAAATAAAGAGAATGAGGAGAGAGGGAGGAAGAGCACAGAGGAGAGTGAGAGGGAGACAAACAAAGAGAAAGACTCAGAGATAGAGACAGAGAGAGATACCCTAATCACCCTATAAGAAATCCCAAAAGTCTCTACTGTAACAAGCTGGGGGTAGGGATTTGATGAAGACTGCCAACTCCTCTCATGTCAGTTTATTCCCAGAATCCTTATTCTCCCTTTAGCAACCTGAAATGGGGTTTGGCACCATCCATTTTCTCTCTAGAAGGTAGGTGCCTAAAACCCCAAAATAAAAGAAACTGAAAAGACTTTAAGAGAATAGAGAGAGTGAAGATATTGAGATTCTCCTCTCTCCCACTTCCCACCCCTCCCCTCTCACTGTCCCTGGTCCTGGCCATTCATCTAGATCACTAAGGATGGAGTTCCATACCTATGGATTTGGGACTCAGATTACATAAATTTAATAACAAAACTTATTTGGAAGAACAAAATGCTAATTGCTGACTGATAAAGAAGATACAATTTTCTTTGGTCTGGTATAAATGACTATACTAAAGAACATGTTCTTTCTTTTGCAATAATTTAAGCATTATCTTTATAAAAAAAAAAGTTCTTGCCTGAACTTACTTAACTCTAGATTATATAGTTTAGGAGCTGTGAGAAGAAAGGGAGAGAGAGAGAAAAAAAAGACAGAAACAAAGTCAGAAAGACAGAGAGAGAGAGAGAGAGAGAGAGAGAGAGAGAGAGAGAGAGAGAGAGAGAGAGAAGACAGAAATTTGTTGTTGTTCATGACTAATATAGAAATATATTTAAAATAATTGTACATGTATGACCTATGTCAGATTGCTTGTTGTCATGGGGAGGGGGAGGTAAAAAAGGTGGGGGAAAAATTTGGAACTTAAAATCTTACAAAAATGAATGTTGAAAACTACTTTTACATGTAATTAGAAAAATAAAATACTATTGAGGGAAAAAAAAGAAATTTGTTGCTCTTGTCATTTTAGTTGTGTCTGACATTTCATGACTCCTTTGGGGTTATGTTTGTTGGGTTTGTGGTGTTGCTGGTTTTTTGTTTGTTTTTTGTTTTGTTTTGTTTTGTTTTGTTTTGTTTTTAGCAAATATACTGGAGTGACATTTTCTTCACCTGCCCATTTTATAGATGAGAAATTAAGGCAAAAACGTTAAGGGGCTTACACAGGATCACACAGCTAGTAAATGTCTGAAGCCATATTATTTTCCAGTGTTCCCAGCAATTTTTTGTCAAATAGCAATTTCTTATCCCAGAAGTTGGAGTCTTTGTGTTTATCAAACATTAGATTACCGTAGTCATTGACTATTGCATCGTGTAAACCTAACCTATTCCACTGATACACTACTTTTATCTCTTAGTCAGTGCCAAATGGTTTTGATGACTGCCACTTTATAATATAGCTTTAGATCTGGTATAGCTAGATTACCTTCCTTTGCATTTTTTTTCATTATTTCCCTTGAAATTCTTAACCTTTCATTTTTCCAGATGAATTTTATTATTTTTTCTAGCTCTATCAAGTAATTTCTTGGTAGTTTAATTGTTATGGCACTGAATAAGTTGCCTTAGAATGTTCTTGAACAAGAAATTGACATGATCATATCTATGTTTTAGGACAATTATTTTGTCAGTATTGTAACAATTTTCAGGGTCTTTTGCTAGCCAGTGCATAAATAAGCCACCAAAGGCTCCAGACATATAGGTACAATACAGTATACTTATTTTTTTGTAAGTGGCAAGGAACTAGAAACTGAATGGATGCTCAGTTGGGGAATGGCTGAATAATATATGAATGTAATGGAATATTATTGTTCTATAAGAAATGATGAACAGATTGATTTCAAAAAACCTGAAAAGACTGATGTGAACTGATGCTGAGTGAAGTGAGCAGAACAAAGACTACATTGTACACAATAACAAGATTACGTGATGATCAACTATGATGGACTTGGCTCTTTTCAACAAAGAAGTGATTCAAGGCAATTCCAATAGGCTTGGGATTCAGAA
>JAJPUD010000080.1:699936-772061 GCA_023553655.1 Myrmecobius fasciatus | reverse complement strand
TTCTGAGAGAGCAAGGTTGAGATCTCCCACTAGTATAGTATTACTGTCTATTTCTCCTTGCATCTCTCTTAACTTCTCCTCTAGGAATTTGGATGCTATACCACTTGGTGCATATATGTTAAGTATTGATACTGCTTCATTGTCTATGGAACCCTTTAGTAAAATGTAGTTTCCTTCCTTATCTCTTTTAATTAGATCTATTTTTGTTTTTACTTGATCTGAGATAAGGATTGCTACCCCTGCCTTTCTTTGTTCACCTGAAGCATAGAAGATTCTGCTCCAGCCCTTTACCTTCACTCTGTATGTATCTCTATGTTTTAGATGTGTTTCTTGTAAACAACATATTGTAGGATTCTGGCTTTTAATCCAGTCTGCTACCCGCTTCCGTTTTATGGGAGAGTTCATCCCGTTCACATTCACAGTTAAAATAACTATATCTGTATTCCCTGCCATCTTATTTACCCAGAGTTATGATTTTCTCTTCCCTTTCCCCTCTCTCCCTTCCCCCCTCCCCAGTACTTTGCTCTTGATGACCACCTCCCACCAATAATCCTCCTCCCTTTAGAGTCCCTCCCTCCCCTTTATACCTTTCCCCTAATCCTTCTATTAGTTTATCCCTTTCCTTTTCTCCCCTCCCTCCTACCTTCCCACAAGGAGGGTCAGTGCTTTCTTTGAAGCCAAATAAGTCTGATATACTCTCTTAGAGTCCAATCTAATGATCTGATTTTTCTTGAGCAGCATGACAAATATGGAAGTTTATTTAGAAGAATTGCACATGTTTAACGTACATCGAATTGCTTATTGTCTTGGGAAGGAGGGAGAAAAATTTGGAACGCAAAAGTTTTGCAAAGGTGAATATTGAAAACCATCTTTGCGTGTATTTGGAAAAATAAAATACTATTTAAAAAAAGAAAAAGAATATTCAATGGCTTCCTATTACCACTAAATAAAATGCAAATTACTTTCCTTGCTATTAAAGCATATGTTTTTAAAAAATCTTTCTGTTTTCTCTGAAAATATTAAGAAATAATATTTCTCCAGCCTAAAATCCTTTAAAGACTCTTTCCTTTAGGAAAGTGGAAAGAACAAAAATAATAAAATTCCTTTGAAATAAAGCAAGGATGATCATCAAACTTAAAAGTGCTTGTCTAAATAAAATCATTGTCTCACCCACTAGAAATGATTGTCCATGACCCACTGAAGAATAGTAACCGTTTATGTAATTCAAGCATAAGAAACCAAGTGGTTCAGAGGGGGAAAAACTGAGGTATGACTTCTGAGATACAAATTCCAAACTAGATTTTAACATATCAATCTTTTCCTCATTCAACATTCTTATTACCTCAAGTCTTCTTGGAGCAGCTACTTGTGTCAGAGGGCATGGAGGACTATGTCAGTTTGGAACTCTCCAAATTCAAAATGGTTTGAATATAGATGAATGATATATTAAATGAAAATATTTCCTAGAAACGTGAGCCTGAATTACAAACTACCTTATTGGTAGTGATTCTTTTTCGTCAACATTGGCATGTAAAATTTTTCACAATCTGGTTCCAGTCTACCTTTCCATATAATTTACATTACTTCTCTTTGCATGCTCCATCTCCTAGTGAAACTGGTCTATTTGCCATTACCCAAATTCACCTTTTTCTATCTCATATGCTGGGAATGTTCTTTCTCTTTACTTCTAATCACTTAGAATCCTTTTTTCTTTTCAAAGCTCAGATCAGTATTACCTTTTCCATAAAACCTTCCCTTTTTAAAGGGTATCTCCCTTAATTATTAGCACATAGTTTTTTTTGTCTGTTTATCTCTTTATGTATTGACTACAACTTCTATGAAAACACCTCCCTCCTCTAATTCATATATATATTATATATATATACATATGTATGTATATATATATAAGTTCCTTGAAGTCAGAGCTTATTTTTCATGTTTCTTTTTTTCCCCAGTTCTTTTTGTAGTCTGACTTCTGACCTTATTCAACTGAAATTGCTCTTTCCTAAATTACTAGCAATCTCTTAATTATCCAATCCAATAGCTTTTTAGCCTCCTCTCATTCTTGATTTCTCTATGGGCTTGGACATTGTCATCATCCTCTTCCTTTTGATATGCTTTTCTCTCTAGGCTTTCATGATGCTAATCTCTCTTCATTCTCCTCCTCTCTATCCAACTGCTCATTTTCCATTTTTTTTTTCTTTTGCTATACCTCCATTCAGGTCCATTGGTTGCCATGTCACTCTGTTGGCTCCTATTAACCTGGGAAGAAAGGACACAGACAGAGAGAAAAAAGATGGGGAGCACAGAGATATATAACCAATGGAGAACAGAGCAACTAAAGCCCTGAGGGTTAAGGCAAAGGGGGGCAGTAGCCCCTTGTTGTCCTTCTTACTCAAGAGGACCAAAATGACATCACTGTGTCAATGTCCAACTAAGGCTGAGCAGATAAATATGATCTTGGAAGGCTCCACCATAGGTCGAGTACAAATAATTCATGTGAGCATTTGGGATGGAGATGTCTAAATTTATTATGTCTCATTTTTGTTTTGAGCTACTGAAATTCTACTTTTTCATAGAGCACAATATCTTCTTTGACACAAGTGTGCCATGCTAGATGCTTTGACACTGTGCCAGTGTCTCCCATGTCTCACAATTGATTACCAAGTTTTTCAGAATGATCTTGGGAGTATCATTGTATTGTTTCTTCTGAGTGCCATGTGAGTTCTCAGTAAATTAGTTTTGGTCATTCAAACAACATGACCAAGCCAGTGAAGTTGCCCTCTCTGCAATAGAGTCTGAGTACTTGGTAGTTCAGTTTATCCTAACAGGTGATCTTCAGGATCTTCCTGAGGCAATTCAAATGGAAGCAATTCAGTTTCCTGGCACGGCACTGTTAGATTGCCTGGGTTTCATAAGAATACAACAATGAGGTCAGCATGATGGCTCTGTAGACCTTCAGTTAAGTAGTCAGTCTAACATCTCTTCTCTTCCATACTTTCCCTCAGAGCTTCCTAAACACTGAGTTAGCTCTGGAAATAGGTGTCTACCTCATCATTTTTGTGTACATCCCTGGAAAGTATACTGCCAGTAAGTGAACTTATCCATAGCATTCAAAATTTCTCCATTTGATGTAACAAAAGGTTCCACATATGGATGGCGTGTAGTGCTGACTAGGGATGGAGAACCTATTTTCTTGGTTTTGTCAAGCCAAAATTAGCACAAGCAGGAGAGAATCCATCCATATTCTGTTGCATTTCAGCCTCAGAGGCTGCATTGAGTGCACAGGTGGGACCAGTCAGCAGCATTTACTGAATAAAGGCTGGGGGCTACAGACAGTACTAGCCCTAAGCATGAAAGGAGTCCTTTGTTCTCAAATTTCTCTCCATGTAGTCACACTACTGAGAATTTCACCATCATCACTTCTGAATGAAACATTGCCCTCTTCCAATTATGCTTTTAAAATACCAGATTGTGGTTTTATTTTTTTTTTAAATACCAGATGAGATTGGGGCAAGGAGAACATTGTATTCAGGGAAAGCCAAAAGTAGGAAACAATTATTTATTAAGTGCTTACTATATCCCAGGCACTGACTTATTAAGTGCTTTATAAACAGTGTAGCCCCTCAAAAATACTAATTCACCTCCAGAATACCCCCTCTCCACTTCTTCATTGTTAACCAGATTTCTGCCTTCATCCCGTCTCCTTGTGTACATTTAAAAAAAGTCTCTTAGTGATCTCTCTGTTGTCATTCTGTTGCTGTTGCTGTCCTTGACTACTGTATGTTGTTTGGGATGTTTAAAAAGCAAATCATTTCTTCAGTTTAGGTTTTGTTTCTAAAAATTATTTCAAATGTATCTTTATTATTCAACATCCATCTAGATTCATGTATGTATGTCTAAACTTAGATTTGAAGGAGAGATTACCCTGGGCTTCATTTTAGTTCCCTTGCTCTTCAGAAAACATCCTATTCTCTCCTACATTTTCTAGTGGGTACTGAATGGTCACGAATTATTTGAATTTTCTTTTCTTGGTATTTGAAAGCCTTTCTCCTAATTATTACAGAACTTGTTTCTAAAATGAATTGTTAAATTTAACTACCATCTGCCTTCCCCTGGAAGCAATCTGTGAATGCTTTCAACTGGTATTTCATTTTTTATATTTAGTAGTTCTGAGCTGTTCTCTTCTATTATTTCCTTTATTATAATGGTAAGAATTTGGGAGAGGGTTATTCTTTTATGTTCTGGATCTACAATCGTTAAGTTGTCTCTACATATCCCATATTCAAATCTAGTATGTTTTGCTTTCATAGTAAGAATATTATCTTTAATATTGCTTTTTGCTTCTCTTCTAGACTATCATTCGCTTCTGTGGATTTACATTTCCAATTTATTGTTCTTCCTTTTATATCTTTGGTGAGGTTTGCCATTGCAGAATCCAGTTTTTCTATTCTGCTCATCATTTTTGCTTTGCTGGCTATAAATTCAATTCTCAGAATTCTCCTTTCTCTTTTTGACCACTAAAGAACTATTTCCATATTGTTTTCACACTCTAAAACATCTTATGTCTTTTAAAGGGTTGTATCATTTTCCTTTGTTTTGCAATATTTATTTATAGATAACTGAACACATTTGCTATATCTGGAGGCCATATTTCCTTCTGTTGTTTTCCCTGTTGATTTATCTACTTATGTTCAAAGTCTTTGAGTTTTCTTCTCCCTGAAATCTTTGGTAATTATAGTTTTTTTCTGCCTTATTTTTCTTATCACTTACTTTCTGACTCCCTCCTCTCTCATTGTGGTTTCCTAGGGAACTAGATTTAAAAGTGCCCCAGCTTCATATTATGCTGGGTAATTCACTATTCACTAGCTCTCTATCCCCAATTGATTTTTGAGTAGTCAGAATCGTTCTGGATGCTATGCTCTTTCCATCAGGTTTAATTGAGGGTTGCACAGCCTCCATACACATGCTATTCTATTCTATTGCCTCTATTCCTTAGTTCTTTGGCTAGATTCTGACAATTTGGAACTTTTCAGCACTGGCACTGTAGGGTTGACTGTCCCAGGACTGGCTCTTTTGGGATATCTACCTCAACACTAGCACTTCAGAATTTTGCAGTGCTAATACTAGGAAATTGTGTCCATCAGGCTTTTTCTCCTAAATGGTTACAACTGAGCTGGCTAATTGTCATAACCAAGACAAATTTCCACAGGATAGAGCAAGGTTTCTATGACACTGGAAAGAGAGGAGGAGGAACTGGTTTGTGGGGTTTGATTTTGTAGTAAATCTGTGCTATGACATTGTGTCTGCTCACAGCCACAATGCCAGCAAGATAGGAAGTGAGGGAAGGGTCCTGAGTTTGATCAGGGTTAGTAATCATTAGTTTGTTATTTATTTATTAGTTAGTGATCATTATTAAGTTTGGGATTAGATTGCTTTTTTAGCCTTTTTTGGATTCTACACTATTAACAATAATAATATTTGCACAGTGCTTACTAGATCTTTTGGGGGGATTTTGGAGTCTTAGTCCTTGGAGACAGCTGAGATTACTTTATCTTTAGGACACAATTTCTCAAACCATTATGGAGAGGTTTGAGAAGTTGGTCCTGGGGATCAGAAAATAATGTCTAGTACTCCATCTTACTGCTCACATGATCTGGAAGTTTGTGCTTTACAAATATCATGTTATTTGATCTTGATCACAACCCTAAAAAATAGGCATTATTATTATTCCATTCTACAGTTGAGGAAACTGAGGCAGAGATTAAGTGTCTTGCTTAGTGACATACTGCTAGTATGTATCTGAAGCTAGATTTGAACTCAAATTCTCAGCCTAAATGTTCTATCCATTTACTACCTAGATGCCAAAATACTCCAGTGGTAGAAGAATTAATAGGATTTAAAGCCAGAATGGGGCAGCTAGATGATAGAGTGGATAGAGTAGTGGTCCTGAAGTCAAGAGAACCTGACTTAATCTTTACTAGCTGCATGACCCTAGACAAGTTACTTGACTTCAATTGCATCACTAAGAAGAAAAGATTATTTTTAAAAAATAATAATAATTTAGAGCTAGAAAGAATCTTAGAGGTTATATAACCCTGCTCTCATTTTACAAATAAGGAAACTCTCAAGTTCAAAATGGTAAAAATGATGTATATAAAGTCCCATAGCTTATAAGTGGCCAAGTCTGGTTATGAACTCAGATTTTGATTCAAAATTCATAATTCTCTCTACCCTATGTAGTTGGATACTGATAATAATTCTAAAAATAGCAGCCATCTCTAAAGTCACTTCAAAATATATAGATAATAGGACTATGTTTCTGGAGATGACATGGCATAGTGCATAGAATATGAATGTGAGAAAATGAAATAAGAAATGAAGAAAACTTGGATTCAAATCCCAATTAGTATTGACTCCCAATGAAAACCTGGATAAGTCACATAATTTTTCAGTGGTTCAATAGAA
The DNA here is from genome assembly GCA_023553655.1 of Myrmecobius fasciatus. NCBI lineage: Eukaryota > Metazoa > Chordata > Mammalia > Dasyuromorphia > Myrmecobiidae > Myrmecobius > Myrmecobius fasciatus. Next base: position 765,593 of record JAJPUD010000080.1, on the reverse strand, counting down.
TAAATAAGGAAAACTAGATTTTTTTTTAATTATTATGAACTTTACAAAAACCAATAATGAAAACATATCTATATACAAAAGAAGAAAAGAGAAAAAGGATACTTATATGATTATAAGCTCCTTGAGATCAGGGACTGTATTTTGCCTCTTTGTATCTCTCAGACAGCACAATAACTGGCACAAAATAGTTGACTGATAAATGCTTATTGACTGATTATCTTTTCTTCACTCCTACTAAAACTTTATGCTTCAAGAAAAATAAAAAGGGTTAGCTAGGTGGAGCAGTGGATAGAGCACCAGCCCTGAAGTCAGGAGGAACTGAGTTCAGGTCTGGTCTCAGACACTTGACACTTCCTGGCTGTGTGACCCTGGGCAAGTCACTTAACCCCAATTGTCTTAGGAAAAAAAAAATCTAAATTAATTAATTAATTAATTAAAAATAAAAAGCCTTCCCTTGCAACAAATATATATGGGCAAATAAAAATAACCCACACATTAGCAATATGTCTACAAGTGTACATTGTAAAGTTTTTGAAGTTGTTTTCCTTTACAATGCTGTAACAATTGAATATATTATTCTTCTGGTTCTGCTCATTCCATTCTGCATCAGTTCCTATAAATCTTCCCAGATTTCTTTAAATTGATCCTTGTATTTATTTCTTATAGCTTCTCTAAATTGGTCCTTATTGTTACTTCTTATAAGTAATTTCTTACATTCATAGACCTTAATTTGTTCAGCCAGTCCCCTTTTGATAGAAATCAAGAAATCACTTTAATTCCTGGTTATTCAAATGCTGCTGTAAATATTTCCATACAAATGAATTCTTTCCTGCTTTCTTTCTTCTCTTTGTAGTATATACCTAGTAGTATTAATTCTAGGTTAAAGGATATACACTAATAACAATAAAAATAATATTTGTACAGTGCTTACTCTGTGCCAGGCACTGTGCAAAGTGTTTTACAAATATTATCTTACTTGATCTTCACAACAACCCTGAGAGCTCAGTGCTAATATTATCCCCATTTTACAGATGAGGGAACTGAGGCAAACTGAGTATGCTCAAGGTAACACAGATAGACATTTTCTGAGATTAGATTTGAATTCATGTGCCCCTGACTCCAGCTTCAGCACTCTATTCACTTTGACCCTTAGCTGAATCAGTAGCTACTTTCCAGAACGGTAGTATCAATTCATAGCTCAGCTCTTCCAACAATTATCATTTTCCTTTTTAAAAACCATCCTTGCCAGTCTGATGGGTGTCAGATGGAAAACCTCCACGTTACATTCATTTTCTGCTTCACTATTATTAGTTATTTGAATCATGGCATCCATAATTTCTCTCTGAGCTCATGATTTATGTCCAGCTCCTAAAAAATTATTTTAAAAACTTATCAAGTTCATAAAGGAAGGATTATTATCTCCATTTTACAAATGAGGAAGGCTTAGAGATGAAAAGTGAGTTTTCTAAGTTCACATAGGAAATAAGTACCAGAAAGACAGCTAGGTATTATAGTGGATATAGCTTCAGCTCTAGAGCCAGGTGGACGTGAGTTCAAATCCAGCCTCAGACATACACTAACTATGTGACTCTGGGACTCCCTGTCTGCTTCCATTTCCTCATCTATAAAATAAACTAGAAAAGGAAATGGCAAAACAGTATCTCCACCAAGGAAACCCCGAATGGGGTGGTAAAGAGGTAGACATGACTAAACAATAACAATAATCTTGGACAAATCCTTTGGCCTTTCTTGGGTGCATCTCCACATCTGTAAAATGGAGTTAATAACAGGACTACATTAAAGGGCTGTAGTAGGGATGAAAAGAAATAATTTAGGGAAAGCACTTTACAAAGGTTAAAGTACTATGTAAATGCTGTTATAGCTGTTCACATTGTTGCCATTATTATTAACATTGGTATTATTGTTGTTGTAGCTATTGTTAGTCATCCTCCTCTTCATCCTCATCACCACTCTCACTCTCATCCTCATCCTCATCATCATCTTCCTCATCTTCCTCCTCCTCCTCAAATATCATCATCACCATCCTCCTCCTCATACTCATCCTCAGCTTCCTCCTCCTCATCTTCCTCATCACTATCATCATCCTCAACTTCTTCCTCATCTTCCTTCTCCTCACCATCATCCTCCTCCTCTTCATCATCATCATCATCATCACCATTCTCACCCTCATCTTCCTCCTCCTCTTCATCCTTCTCCTCCTCTTCCTCATCATCATTCTCCTCCTCCTCCTCCTCCTTCTCCTCCTACTCCTCCTCCTCCTCCTCATTATCAGTTATTCACCAACCAGGTCTCTTTACACTTTGGCTCTGGTGCTGATCACCGGAATGTCCCCTGCAAATGCTTGCAGCTCCTGGGTCTACGTTCCACCAGGGGGCGTTCTTGACCAAGCAGCGCTCCCCATCACCCTGGCGAGCTTGGCTTGGCTCCCGGGGCAGTCAGTCTGGGAACTCCGCGAACTGCACGTCCCGGAGCTCCCCTGAGCACAACCCTGGGAATCGTCTCTTGGCAGTCATTCGGGATCCTGGGGATCAGCATGGAGCTAACCCCGTGAGCTGAGCTGAGCTGGCTGGCCATTTGTAAGGAGACCTCTAGGAGCGGGGTGCAGAGGCTACCTCCCGCGTCCCCGCCAGCCTCCAAGGTGTCCGCCAGTGTCTGGCACAGGAAGAAGCCCTCCCCCCACAAAACAGAGGAGAAGGAAACCTTTGAGATCAGTTAGCCCAAGCCTGTCACAAACCAGTCAAAACTGAGCCCCAGAGTAGGGAGGACTTTACCTGAGCGGGGTCAGGGTGTGGCCAGGGACAGAGCTCTTTCTGCAAACAGGATTAGGGCTCAGGCTGACCAGGGTGAGGGCTGGTTTTGTGATCCAGGAAAGAGCTGAGTCTGTCTCCCATTAAGGCTAAGGCTTAATCTGGGGCAGAATTAAACTGGCCCGTCCAAGGAGGAGGAACGTTTTCCTTAAAATTACCCTAAAGCTTCATTCACTCTATTCCTTTGCTGACAACTTTAGTCTGCCTCCGAGATCATGGATGGCATTTAGTTCTGGAAGGGATCTCAGAAGTCGACTCCAGGGGTCTCTTTTACAAAAATGGAAACTGAGGCCCAGGGAGGGCAAGCAATTTACATAAGGTCACAGAAGCAGGAAGCAGCAGTCTCTGATCCAAAAGTTTTGAGCATAAGCGGTGTGTGTGTGTGTGTGTGTGTGTGTATATGTGTATATATGTGTGGGCATATGTTATACAATATATACATGTATGTGTATAGGTATTGCGTATGTATGTATTGTATTGTATGTGCTCATTGTGTACATTGTATGTGTGTTTGTATTGCATTGTGTATTATATGTGTTTGTAGGTGTGTAAATGTATTACATGTGTGTGCATTGTATATATGTTATGTGTTCATTGTGTAAATGGGTGTAGCTGTGTGCATTGTGTATTGTGTATATGTTCGTAGGGGTATATGTATTAGTTATGTATTATATTGTATATATTGCATGTGTATGTGTATATGTGTGTACATGTGCATTGTGTGTTGTATATGTATATGTGAAGTGGATATGTGTGGATATGTGTTTATGTATATGTGTGTATTATACATATTTGTTGTGTATATGTATGCAGGTGTGTGCATGTGTGTGCATTGCATGTGTGTTGTATGTGTTCGTTGTGTAAATGTGTATAATTGTGTACTGTGTATATGTTCGTAGGTATATTTTTGTATTACATGTATTATATTGTATATATGTGTGTGTTGTATGTGTTCATTGCATAAATGTATGTAGCTTGTGCATTGTGTACTGTGTATATATTCGTACGTGTAAATTTGTATTGTATGTATTATATTGTGTATATGTGTACATTGTGTGTTGTGTTGTGTATATGTGAAATGTATATGTGTGGGTATGTGTTTTTATGTGTTTGCATATATTTGTATGTATATATGTGTGTATTATACATATTCATTGTGTATATGTATGCAGGTGTGTGCATATATGTGCATTGCGTGTGTGTTGTGTGTATTCATTGTGTAAATATGTATAATTGTGTACTGTGTATATATTCGCAGGTATATATTTGTATTGCATGTATTATATTGTATATATGTGTGCACTGTGTACTATGTATATGTTCATAGGTATATATTTGTATTGCATGTATTATATTGTGTATATGTGTGCATTGCATTGTGTTGTATGTGTTCATTGTGTAAATGTGTGTAGCTTGTGCACTGTGTATTATGTATAAGTTCGTAGGTGTATATTTGTATTGCATGTATTATATTGTGTATATGTGTGCATTGCATTGTGTTGTATGTGTTCATTGTGTAAATGTGTGTAGCTTGTGCATTGTGTACTATTTATGTTCGTAGGTGTATATTTGTATTGCATGTATTATATTGTGTATATGTGTCCATTGCATTGTGTTGTATGTGTTCATTGTGTAAATGTATGTAGCTTGTGCATTGTGTACTGTGTATATGTTCGTACGTGTAGATTTGTATTGTATGTATTATATTGCATATATGTGTGCATTGTGTGTTGTGTTGTGTATATGTGAAATGTATATGTGTGGGGGGTGTTTTATGTGTTTGTATGTGTGTACATACATGCACATGTGTAGGTGTGGGTGTGTATTACACATTTGTGTGTTGTATCATAGTGTGTGTGTGTGCATATCGTATAGGTGTGTATGTGTGTTGCATGTGTGTGTATTGCATGGTATATTGTGTTTGTACATTGTGTAGGTATATATGTTGTGTATGTTGTGTGTGTAAGTATTGCATGTGTGTATTGGAATGTGTGGTTGTATCGTGATGTGTGTGTATGTGTATACATGTATGGTACATTTGCTTGTGTGTATGTGTCTGCGTGTTGTCTTGTGTGTCTGTGTGTACATGTATATATTGTGTGTGTGCGCGTGTGTGTGTGTGTGTTTTCTCCCTCAGACATGGAGCTCTTTGAGCTTCTGCCCTAGGTTTTTTTGGGGGGTTGCACTATTTTAGTCCAAGTTCAAGTATCTAGAATTGCCTTCTTGCTTGGGCGATGGGACAGTAGGGAGTTGCCCAGAATCTAATATCCTTCCTTGAGAAGTTATCCCCAAGATTTTTTTCTGTCCAAGATCATCTGGGAACATCAAAATTTGTCATAAAAATTCATGGACCATTAAAAAAAATGTCCTCCCAGTTCTCCCATGACCCCCAAGACCTTTTCTACATTCCCCTTCTTTAATTCCATTTGGCCCTTTTGTCCTCATCCCTCATCCCCAGATTTTGACTATAGTCCCTGCCCTAACCAGTTCTCTTCATGCTAATCCTTTTAAGAAAAATGCTGACAAGACTTAATGCAGGAGACCCTTTCCCCACCTCCCCACCTCCATTCAATATTACCATCTGTTTTTATGGTGTCCCAAAAGTCTTAGTGCAGTTTTAAGCTTTAATTATATGTATATATATGTAATAAATATGTGTATGCACATCCATCCATCCATCCATCTATCTATCTATTCATCCCTTCCCTTAGCTAGCACTGAACTGGACCCAAAGGCTTCCCCTAGTTCCTGAGGACTTCTAATTTGGACTGTCTGACCACAGATCTTGATAAGGACTCTATTTCTGGACTTCTGGATGGTACAGCCTCATGATCTTTTGAAGGTCACAGGACTTTAATCATCTCCAACCTCCTCCATCTAAACCCAAAGAACAATTGCAAGGCAAAGTAGGTCCATATTTATGGGTGAAATGATTGCCTCAGATGGGAAGGGTTCATTCTAAGCCTGTGCTGAAGCTGATTGTTAAGTTTTCCATGTCAGCATTCACACCTTGGAAATTGGCAAACTACAAATTAGGGCTTGATTTATTAATTTTTTTGCTTTCCAAGGTTTAAGAATTTGATGGAGAAAATGTTAATATTGCAAGTTAAACTTTAAAGTGGATCATGCATACATTTTCCCCCCCAAAGAGCCAGTTATTAAACATTTACCAGCACATTCCTGGCTCAAAGCCCCTTCTCTTATAGCATTTTCTCTGAAGAGAATTCTACCAGACTAGAAGAACAACTAAATTGACCAGTACCTTCCCAATGTCCCTTCAGTTCTAACTGGAACCTCTCTCAATCTGTGTGTGTGTGTCATTTCTTTCTCTCTCTGTATTTCTCTCTCTGTCTCCTTCTTCCTGTTCCTATCCATGTCTCTGTCTCTGTCTCTGTCTCTGTCTCTCTCTCTTTCTCTCTCTCATCTCTGTCTCTCTGTTTCTCTATCTCTTCCTTTCTCTTTGCTTCTCTATCTCTCTCTATCTCTCCCTCTCTGTGTTTCTCTCTCTCTCTTTCTCCCTCCCTCACTCCCTTCCTCCTTCTTTCTCTCTCTTTCTCCCTCCCTCTCTCCCTCCCTCCCTCTCTCTCTCTCTCCCTCCCCCTTTCCCTTCCTTTCCCTCCTTTCCTTTCCCTCCCTCTCTTTCTCTCTCCCTCCCTCTCCCTCTCTCTTCCTCTCTCTCCCTTTCCCTCCTTCTCCCTCCCTCTCTCTTTCTCCCCCTTTCTCTCCCCACCTTTCCAAAAACAAACACACACTCGTTTTCATCAACCAAGGAGGGAGAGGAAGGGCAGTCTGGATATGTGTTGGGATAGTAGAAATAACAATGTGGTTAGAAGACCTGAGTCCTGTGGCCACAATGTGATTGCCATGTGACTTTGAGCAAGTCCCTTCTGGGCTCTGGACTTCAGTTTTGTTATCTGTAGAATGAAGGATTAGACTGGATGGCCTCTGCAATTTGTTCCAGCTCTATAAACTTCTTGACCATTTCTACATCCCTGGTTCTAGAGGCCCTTTCAGTTCAGTTCCATTTTAAGTTCCAACATTTTCTAATTTAAATTCCCTTCTAATGATGAAACTCGACTAACCTAGTGATATCATTCTGGTCCTCTTTGAGAATTTAGAACAATAACCACATTTTTCCCAACCCAGACTTTCTAAGATTCGAAGACCAAGGGTCTTCTCTTTTTTTTTTTTTTTTTTTTTGCTGAAGCAATTGGGGTTAAGTGACTTGCCCAGGGTCACACAGCTAGGAAGTGTTAAGTGTCTGAGACCACATTTGAACTCAGGTCCTCCTAACTTCAGGGTTGTTGCTCTATCCACTGCACCACCTAGCTGCCCTGATCTTCACTTCTTTACAGATAAAAAATTCATGGCTCTAGGTGAAATGACTGGCTCCAATGAGTGAATCAGAAGCAAAGCCACTATGGAAGCCAGGTCTTCCTCTTGACTTTCTCTGACACTGGGCTCAGAACTTGGAGATGTTTCTGTCGGTGGCCTGGGAAGTCCTGAAAGCCCTGAGTTCTTGCCTTGGGTTGCTCAGGCCTAGAAACCATGCCTGGGGTCATGGTGCTCTGGGAGGTGAAAAAAAAAAAATGCTTGTTAATTATGGCTTTTGTTGTTGCCTAAGCCTTGGCAGGAATGTGGGGTGTGGCAGGTGAGCTCAGGTAAGTCTGACTCCTCTGCCCAGATTTGCTCAGTTTGATGGAACCTTCTCAAAGGCCCTTGGGCCCAAAAGTTATCTCCATAGTGGCTATTGCATGAAAAGGAAAAGTGATTCAGTTCAACATAGGGTAAAGGGACCTAAGTAGGGAGTCAAGAGATCTGTTTTTAATCCTTCACTCTAAAATTACCTCTATCTTGATCTTGGTTTGCCCATTGGTACCATGATGGAGTTAGAGTGTAAAACTGGGGGTACATAAATTCTCTTCTCTAGCCTTCAGTAAAATAGGAATAACCCCTGCTGTCAGAACTAGGTACATCAAAGAGCTTTTAGGGCAACCTGTAACTAAATAGAACATCTCTTTACAACATCCTTGGCAAGTGTCCATCTAATCAATGAATCAATGTTTAAACCTTTCCAGAAGGGGAGAGTTAACTACCTCACAATTCATTCAACTTCAGTAGCTCTCTATTGCCTCAAGGGTCAAATCTAAAATCCTCTGTGTAGCCTTTTTTTTTTTTTTTTTTTTTTGCTGAGGCAATTGGGGTTAAGTGACTTGTCCAGGGTCACACGGCTAGTAAGTATTAAGTGTCTGAGGCCAGATTTGAATTCATAATCTATACTTTTAAGAAAATTACCATATTTGGCTGAATGGTGGATGGTTTTGAGTGTTTGAAAACAATTTGAGTTAGCACTTTATAAGCAAATATTTTGAGGGATTCATTGATAAGTACTGCTAATATACTTATCAACACAGGAAGGCATTTTAAAATCAGTTTAAGTTCAGAGCACAGTCTCATGACATACAAAAATCAATGGGCCATGAGTAGCATTTTTAAAAATCTTACATAGGACAAGTCAAGATTGATACAAGTGGGATTTTTACCAAGGGCAAGGGCTGAGGTAAGGATCTAATCAAATCAAATAACCAATATTAGAAGAGAAAGATCTATAGCAGGTAAAATAATAAATTGATCAGCAAACACAAGAGCTATATGTCAAGTTGAAATTTTGCAAATAGTAAGAATAATAACTTATCAGACAGCATGAGGGCTAAAGGTAGATGGTGCAGAAAAATTCATCCAGTTAAAGATCTTTGTCTCAGGCAAATGGCAGCAATACTATAATTCTCTTATGACACATCCAATTAGCAAGAATAATTAGTTCAAATAGGAAGCACCTGGATCACAATTATAATTAATTCCCTTTCCTGGCTCAACTGAATTTGTCTTAATTATTTCTCATATTATTTTCACATCACAAATTACAAAAATTAATTTGAGGGCACATTTTTGTGCTACTTGCTCTGGGTGCCAAAAGTGCTAGTTATGGCTTTGGCCCCAGGCAACTTGCTAAGACTGTAAAGTAGAAACAAGTTGCAGTATACACAATATTGGAGGGAGTCTCCACACCAGAATTCCCTATAATAATAATCTCGTGAATATACACCCTCTCTCCCCCTAAAAAAAAAAGAGTAATGATAAATGGTAAGGGGGGGAAGGAACCAGCTGTAGCCTCTCAAATCTACTTTTAAGGAAATGTGGCTATCTATAATATTGGAGTTATTCAGATAACTTCCCCATGATTAAGGTGAACTTTATGCAAAACCAGAATAAGGACTATCTCATAGCAAGATCCTTCCTACCTGACCACAAAGATTTCATTAGTGCTTCTTTTCTTTGAGTTCAGCACTATTCTCTGGGGTTCTTAAAAAACAAACAAACAAAAAACACTTGTAAAAGATAGTCCCTTATTCAGTCCTTCCTTTATTGTAGGGGCCAGGGCAACCATGAAGGAAGATTCTATACACCTGGCAGAATGGGTGGGTATTATTTTTATTGTTTTTATTACTAAGGCTCCAGGCTCAGCAAACAATCTTTTAAGTGTTGGCAGCTTTGATCACCTGGTGGAAACCTTTACTTAAACAAACAATTAGCCCGGGGACTTTATGAACTCAACGGAAATATAATTCATGAATTTGCAGCTACCCTGCTCAGAAGAAAGTAGCTAAGGATTTGATGACAGGTAGTGTGTGTTTCTATTTATATACTTGTGTGATGACTAAAGATGGGATGTCAACTCAGGAAAGAGCATCTAATAAATTAATGAATCAGAATTTGCTTTGTCCTTCTACAACAGACCATTTGTTAGCATGGATTGTCTTCTATGCCTCTATTTCAGGGATTTGTATATGACTGATGTTGAGCCCTCCTATGAAATGAAAGACCAAAAATTCAAATGCATATTCATTCATTACTGAGCTTTAGAATCATAAGATGGAATCTTTGGAAGGGATGAGAGAAATATTGTCAAATCTCTTGCATTTTAAAGAAGGGGAGATGAGGAAATTGATTTGAAAAAAGAAGAATGGCTAAATTCATAAAGCAAGTTAAACAACTGATCAAGAAGGATCTATTAAGTATCTGCCATGCTCTGGATGCTGTGCCAAGTTCAGGGAATATAAATACATTTTAATAGTGGAGTTGGGACAGGATCAGAGGTGTGCTGGAGCCAACTTGAACCAGCTCTCTGGATTATTAAATTACCTTGAAAATAGGCAAAGCAGCAAAGCAGTGCATGATTTATTATTTTGTTGGTTGCCTGAGGGCCAAATCCAGCCAGCACCTGTTTTTAAACCCTTAGGGAGCTAAGAAAAATCTTTGTATTTTAATAGAATAATTTTTAAATAAAAAAATTTTTAAACAAGGAATTTTTTTAAAAGAAAAAAATATTCTTAGTTGGGGGTTATGGAGAAATAGGATGCACCATAGTTTGTCAAAAGCTGGTCTAGACAAGAGAATGATGGAGAAATGTTAATAATGCATATTATACAGAAAAGTGTGTTCTGGGTACTTTTTTTTTTAAAGAGCTAGTTGTTAAGCATTTACCAACATATCCCTATTAGAACTTATATCTTCCACTTAATATTCTGGGCTTTTTTCATTTTACCATATGGCTGGTATAACATTGTACCATGTAACATAGGAATGAACAGCCATCATATAACAGGTATTAATATATTCATAATAGCCATTAAATTTGGGGGTAGATTAGAATTACACCTTTGTTAGGATTAGGAATATGTTATGGAAGAGCAATCACTCTCAATATCTTCAGATGGATCTTGGAATTATATCTGTCTCATATAAGATGTTTGCAATCTAGGGATATATTTCTTTGGATCAAGATAAAAGCCATTTTCCTTGATATCTCCTGGGAGAAGTAGTTCTGGCCCAGATTTGAAGAGAAACAGCCAATTTAGCTTCCTTTCCCTACCATATGCTTAAAATACAAAAATCAATCATGGATATAATGGGGAACTCATAAAGATTAGTTTAGAGGGCAATAGAGTACACAAGAGTAAAGGGGACTTTTCACTCTAGAAGTGAGAAGAAATCTCAGCCCAACCAGAAGACAATGATTTTACTCTAGTAATCCGGTTTTAGCAGTCACTGAAGGGTCCTGACCCTGAGAATCAAAAGATATTTGGCTTTTTCCATATAACTATGGTCCTAGGTATCTTCTGTTCTCCATTCCAGGTCTCTATCTTCTCTCTCTTTAATTCCTTTCTCTGTCTTTCTGTCACTGTGTCTCTCTCTGTCTGTGTGTGTGTGTGTGTGTCTGTCTCTTGTAACCAGGAATCACATCTCCCTCACATATGCAAAATATAGCATCACAGGATTGTTCTTCAAAGAATCACAAACCTCCCTGGAAATGAAGATAATTTCTATGTAGGCCAAACACTGTGCTTAAAATAGAGCAATAGAATAGAAATGTAAATAGAACTCTATTTTATTAATTTACTTACATAATCCCAGAACTGGAAGGGTCCTAGATCACAGTTCACCTGAAAAATACTTGGGAATTTTCATGAACTGCAAACTCAGAATGAGTCCATAACGTGATGCAGAAGGAAATTAAGTAAATTCAATCATAAGCTGCATTGAGGGGCAAAGTCCCTAGCAATAGGGAAGTGGCAGATCATCCGTGCTCTGCTCAGTACAGACCACATCAGGAGCAGTTGTTATTGTTTGTTCTTGATCTGAAGAGGACTATAACAACCGGAAGGTGATACCATGGCAAGGAAGTGAATTGGATTGAAGTGAGGGAGGGCTATGCAAGGTCACCAGCCTAACTTTTTCCTCCAGAGATATCTGGAACCAGCGGCAAGAGATAGATCACTACGACTAGAGATGGTCCTGGATGCAGTGGGAGACCTTGACTGTTTTAAGCTCAGGTCTTTCCCAGGTCTCTGAGCCAGCTCCAGTCAGTGATTAAGGCTAAGTAAGACAGGAGGCAGAGAATGGCCTCTTTTACTTAGTCAAAAAAAAAAAAAATCAGTCTGGGAGGGAATCTGGCCAAAATAGAAACAATTGCTGTTTACATTCACTCTGAACCAATCAGGACCCACATAGTGACCAAGTGGGGCTTGGCCTGAGACCTACTGACAAATTAGTGAGGGCCAGAGTGATTTGGGTTTAAGGCACAATTCTTAAGAAAGAAATCTAGCCCAAAAGCTGTGTTCAGTTCTAATCACCATGTTTTAGAAGGGACTTTGATAACCTGGAAAGCATACAGAGAACAACCAGGAATGGCATAGGACTTTAGAGTTCATGCCATAAAAGGAATTATTTAGTCCAAAGTAGAGAAAACTTAATAAGTATCACGTTAACTGTCTTGGGGTGTTTGAAGAAGTATTACATGGAAAGAGAGATTAGTGTGAGTGGCCCAACAGACAAAGACTCTGGATCTGTAGTCAGGAAGATATGATTTCCAATCCAGACTCAGATATTTACTGACTATGACTCTGGGCAAGTCATTTAACTTCTCAATTATAAAATGGGCTTAATGATAGCATCTACCTCCTATAGACAATGTGAACATAAAATGAGAAAATGTGGGCATTGCAAACTTTAAGGCTCAATGCTCTTATTAGGATGGAAGGAAGGGATAAAACACACGAGCTGTGTGACTTAGCCAAGTTATTTAATCGTGTGATACAGTGTAGCATGTATATGCAATGTATTTTTGCTTGTGTGTATATTTGAGGCATTTGTGGCTTATTTGTACCTGTGTGGAGTTGCATATGTATCCAATATATTATTGTATACAGCACATATGTATGGAATATGTATATACGGTGGATATATATTTCATGGAGTATAATGTGCTATGTTTATAATGTGTATATCAAGGAGATGATTAATATAAGTAGCATGATTTGTGTATATGTAGTAAATAAAAAACTATCATCTTAGGTAATGTATGTAACTTAAAGGATCATACATCTAGAGTGAAGGATGGAGGGAGAGGCAACTACTCCAGCTGCAGAAATGAGAAAATCTGTAAAAACCCTTTGTCAGCCCCACAAACTAAATCTGTTTTTCATTTCCAAGGAAGTGGAATTGGAGAAATTCCCACAACAACACATGCTTTCCATCTGCCCATTCACTCATCTGTCTAACCCTGGAGTTGGGCACCTGCCCTCCTCTGACAGAGCCACCTGTGCCTTGGGGAAGAGCCAGGTGGGTAGAGGAAGCACATCTCTGGGAAGGGCTCTGGTTGGCACAGAACTTGGACTTAATCAGCAACTAGAAAGCAGATCAAGTCTCCCAGACTGCAGGAACTTTTGCAGACAATTCAACCACAGGGCCAATCACTGTCTCACTCTATCTTATTCCTACCACTCCCTGGTCATCTAGTGATGGGAAGAAAGGACCAGCGGAAAATGGAAGGAGATGATGCCCCTGAAATCCCTCCCATCCAGATATCTATAACAAAAATACTCAGGAATATTTTCAGAGTCTATAGGCTGCCCAGAGTCCAAACGTATGCAGTTACTACATAAACCTGTAACTCAGAGACCTGGGCTGTGTGTTGGTATACTTCCTGTTACCTTCTTAATTAAGTGGTTAGAGCACAGTGCCAAAATAGTTATGCTTATTCTGGAGAAGAGAAGCCTTAGGTGGAGAACTTAAAGAAACCTCTAAGTTACTGAGAGTCAAGTATTTGAAGGGTTGTTGTACCATAAGAGCCATTAGTTTGTTCTTCTTTGACCCAGAAGACAGAATGAGGAACAAGTGGTGAAAATTGCAAAGAGGCAGATTTGGTCTTGGGGCTGAGCATCATGTGAGACCAGTTCTGTGGGGAAGTTCCTTAACCACAAACTGACCTCCCAAGTATCACCAATCATTGACAGGATAGAGCTGGAGATGAAGGTGGGGGTCGTAATAAAAATTCACATTTACATTTTTCTTTAAGGTTTGCACAGCACTTTTGAAAGTGATAGTAAAGAAAATTGTGGTTATGGGAATCATACCATATTAATTCTTCAGGATCACCTCTGCTTCTTTCTCTTAGATGAAATAATACTTTTAAAAAATTGGTTTATTAATCATATCTGATTCTTTGTGACCTTATTTGGGGTTTCCTTGGCAAAGATACTGGAGTAATTTGCCATTTCCTTTTCAATCTCATTTTCCAGATGAGGAAACACAGTCAGTAAGTGCGCACAGTAAGTATGCGCTGGGGTCACATTTAAACTCAGGTCCTTCTGCCTCCAGGCCTGGCACTCTATCCACTGTGCCATGTAGGCAGCTAATAAAATACTGGGACTGGAGTTGGGGAGAAGTGAATTCAAGTCTAGCTCCAGATATTTATTAATATTATAAGTTACTTAACCTCTGTGTTTCAGTTTCCTCAATTGTAAAATAGGGATCATAATAGTACCTATCTCCCAGGGTTGTTATGAGGCAAATAGTAGGCACTTCTTTCCTTCCTTATTTTATGTGAAATTTGCATCTACTTGACAGGAAAAGATAATGATAAATGTTGGGGAGGATATAGGAAAACTGGGTCACTAATGCATTGTTAGTGGAGTTGTGAAATGATCCAGTCACTCTGAAGAGCAATTGGAACTATGCCTAAAGGACTATCTTTGATTTAGGCAGTGTCTCTATTGGATCTGTATCCCAAAGAGATCAAAAAATGGGGAAAAAAAAGACCCACATGTGTAAAAATGTTTGTAGCAGCCCTTTTTGTGGTGGCAAGGAATGGAACTGGAAAATGAGTGAATGCCCATCTTTTGGGAAATGGCTAAACAGGTTGTGGTATATGAATTTCATAGAATATTATTGTTCTATAAGAAATAATGAGCAGACTGATTTCAGAAAAGCCTGGAAAGACTGAGTGAAGGGAGCAGAACCAAGAGAACATTGTACACAGTAATAACAAGATTATGTGATGATCATCTGTGATGAACTTGGCTCTTTTCAACAATGAGGTGATTCAGAGCAATTCCAAGACTTGGAATGGAATGCATCCACATCCAGAGAAAGAACTGTGGAGACTGAATGTGTATCAAAGCATAGTATTTTGTTTGTTTTTTGCTTGTTTGTTTTTCATAGTTTTTACCCATTGGGTCTTATTTTCCTTATACAACATTACAAATATGGAAATATGTTTAAAAAATTGTACATATTTAACCTATATCAAATTGCTTGCTGTCTTGGGGAAGGGAGGAGGTAAGAGAAGAAGGGAGAAAAATTTGGAACACAAAAGTCCTACCAAAATGAATGTTAAAAACTATCTTTACATATATTTAGAAAAATAAAAAACTATTGGAATTATTTTTTAAAAAATTCTAACTGGAAAAAAGAAGGTTGCATCTACCTAGATCTACTGGGGGACAAGTAGATGGCACAGGTGATAGAGACATGGAGTCAGGAAGATTCATCTTTCTGAGTTCACTTCTGGCCTCAGACACAGATTAGCCATGTCACCCTAAGCAAACCACTCCAGGATTCAGGATCCTTGCCAAAAAACAAAAAACAAACTAAAAAAACCCCTTCAAATGAGTTCATGAAGAGTTGGACATGACTGAACAATAAGAACAAAAAATATCTATTGGGAAAGACAGCATAATACATTCAGGGAAACACTGGCTTTAGAATCAGAAAACTGCATATTATTAACTATGTGATCTTGAATGAGTTGCTTACCCAGAATCTCTGAATAAGAAGGGACTTCTGAGGGCATTTAGGTCAACCCATGCCCCAAAAAAAGAATCTTCTCTTCTAACACTTAATACCAGCCTTTACTTGCAAATCTCTAGGGACTGAGAACTCACTACTACTTCCACTTCAGAAAGCTCTAATTATTAGGAAACTTATGGTATCAAGATAAAATCTGCCTCTTTGCAATTTCCACTTGTTCCTTGTCTGCTCTCTGGGCCCAAGAAGAACAAGTCTAATCATTTTTTTTTTTTAGCTCAGCAACATTTTAAAATCTGAAAGGTACTTATAATTCCTCCACCTGAGATTTTTCTTCCCCAAGCTAAACAGGCTCACATTCTGCAACCTTTCCTTAAAAGGAATCATATCAGGGCCCTTTAACAATGTGGCCATCATTCTCTGGATGTTCTTTGCCACAGTTTTGTCATTTGTAAAATGGAAATAATGTTTGTGCTACTTACATGAAAAAACTGTTAGTGGCTTGTTAACATTAAGGTATTACAGACAGGAAAATACCATGCTAGTTTCTATCAGCATTTCTCCCATAACATGGATAAAAACTATGCCTCCTTCTTTCCTTCTCCAACAGGGATTAGTTTCCTTAAAAAGAGATCTGATCCTGTATGATCCACCTGTACAAAAATGTTTATAATAGCCTTCTTTGTGGTAGCAAAGGATTAGAAATCAAGGAGATGCCCATTATTTGAGAATGGCTGAACAAGTTGCGGTATGTGAATGTAATGGAATACTATTGTTCTATAAAAAATGATGACTAGCAATGTGGGTATAGAAATTTTTCTTACCCTGCAGGAAAGTAGGAGGGGAAGGGAATATAAGATGGGGGAAGGGATAGAAGAGAGTGTGTGTTGGGGGAGGGGGTGATCAGAAGCAAAATACTTTTGAGAAGGGACAGGATGAAAAGAAAGAATAGAATAAACAAGGGGGAATACTGTTAACAATATTAATTATAAAAGAATTTCGAAGTGAGTTTCTCTGATGAAGGCCTGCTATCTCAAATGTATAGGGAACTGAGCCAAATGTATGTCAAAAAAGAACTATTCCTCAATTGATAAATGATCAAAAGATATCAATTGTACTCAAAGGATTATAAAACCATGCCTATCCTTTGACCTAATAATACCACTACAAGGGGATTTTTTTTTAAAAAGGAAAAGAACCTATATGTACAAAAATATTTATAGTGGCTCTTTTCTTAGAGCAAGCAACTGGAAATTGAGGGGATGCCCATCAATTGGGGAATGGCTGAATAAATTGTGGTGTGTGATATGATGGAATATTATTATTCTATAAGAAATAATGAGAAGGATGCTATTAGAAAAATTGGAAAGTCTTCCATGAGTTCAAGCAAAATGAAATGTGCTATATACATAGTAATAGCAAAGTTTGAGATAATCAGCTGTGAATGACTTCATTACTCTCATCAACAGGCTAAAAAAGAAGCTCACTTTCTGCAACCTTTCCTTAAAAGGAATGATATCAGGGCCTTTCAACAATGTGGCCATTCTTCTCTGGATGTTCTTTGCCACAGTTTTGTCTTCTGTAAGATGGAGATAATGTTTGTACTACTTACCTGAAAAAGCTATTGTTAGTGATATGTTAACATTAAGGTGTTACAAACATCATTGTATTGATCCAAGACTACTCTGAAGAACTTATGATGAAAAATGCTATCCTTACCCAGAGAAAGAACTAATTGTGTCTGAATACAGACTGAAGCATAGTTTTTTTTTAATTAAAGCTTTTTATTTTTCAAAACATATGTGTGAACAATTCTTTAACATTAGCCCTTGCAAAACCTTGTGTTCCAATTTTCCCTCCCTTCCTCCACACCCTTCCCTAGATGGCAAGTAGTGCAATATATGTTAAACATGGTAGAAATATATGTTAAGGGGCAGCTAAGTGGCGCAGTGGATAGAGCACCAGCCCTGAAGTCAGGAGGACCTGAGTTCGGATCTGGTCTCAGACACGTAACAGCTGTGTGACCCTGGGCAAGTCACTTAACCCCAATTGCCTCAGCAAAAAAAAAGAAAGAAAGAAAGAAAGAAAGAAATATATGTTAAATCCAATATAGAAGTACATTTTTTTAAACTTCTTTTTTCTTGAAGATTTTTTTATGGGGAAATCTGTTTTCTTTTGCAATATGATTTTTATGGAAATATTTTGCACAACTTCACATGGGCTTTCTCAATGTGGATATGTAGGGAGAAAGGGGGAAAATCTGAAACTCAAAATTTAAAAAACATAAATAAATAGTTGTTTTGCATGTAACTGGAGAAAATAAAAACATAAAAAACAAAAATTATGAGTAGAGAGATTTCAGAAAAACCTGGAAAGATTTATATGAACTGATGCTGAGTGATGAGAGAACATTGTACACAGTAACAAGATTGTACAATGATCAACTTTGATAGACTTAGCTCTTCTCAGCAATACAATGATCTAAAACTATTCCAAGAGATTCATGATGGAAAATACTATCCATATTTAAGAAAGAACTATGGAATTTAAATGTAGATCAAAGTGCTATTTTCACTTTTGTTGGCTTTTTTTTCTTTCTTGTGCTTTATTTTTGTTCTTATTGATTCTTCTTTCACAGCATAGCTAATATGGAAATATGTTTAATGTGATTATACATGTACAACCTTAAAAAAGAGAGAAAAAGGGAGATTTTATTGGCTCCTGCTTCCCTGACACAGATTTCTGGACATCTAAAGTCCTAAAAGTCCTGCACAGGTAAGGTTGGAGGTCCTCCAGCTTAGTAGGATTCTGAAGACCCTAACCTATCACAGTGGTAAGAATACTAGCTTTGAAAAGAGAGGACTGCTTCTCACAGTAGTGGTATGATTCTGGGCAGATCACTTACCTTCTCTATGTTTTCCCTTCCTATTTACAAAATGAAGGGGTGAGACTGCATGCCCTGGAGAGTTTCCTTCTAACTTCCAGCTTTTTGATCTTTTGATCTTTTTCTTTATCCTTTGGTTCTATGATCTGGGGCTATTCAAGGACAAACTGAAAAGATGAGTTCTCTGGAAAGGCCACAGTGGTTAGGGAATAGGCCAAAAGGTCTTCAAATTCAATGATAGGCTAGAGAGGGAAAGCTGAGTTATGGTTCCATAAACACAAGACACTAAAAGTAAAAACCCCCTTTGTAGCCAAGAGGTCAATGTATCATCATCCCTTTTTTCTGTGTCCTTGGTGGGGCTTTGAGCTGTGATATTAACATGAATTATTTAGATAGTGCAAGACTGATGGGAAAGGGGTTGTCTGGCCAGCAGCCCAGAAGTGTGTTTGCCTTCTGGGGGCAAACCACAATTTGGAATGCTTCACTGACAACCCTGAATTCAATTCCCTTCAAAGGGGAGCTTATGGGCTACTGTGAGTGCTTTCTATTTATAGAAGAAAAACATAGTGTATCTATTAATAGGCTCCTGGAGCCCTTTGCAAATTTTGCATCTTCTGTGCTAGTGAAATAAAGACTCTTCAGTCTTCTTGATATGTATTTGTTACCTTGAGCGCTTGTACAAAAGTTGGGGAGAGGTAGGTAGGGGTGGGAAAGGCAGACAAGTACCAGAATAGCAAAAAATGGGCAATCTCTCCTTCATTTTCCAAGTAGGGAGTGGAGTCAGAATTATATCTCTATTATTCCTCAAATATTTGGTAGTCGAGGGATGAGGAAAAAACTCTAATTACTCTTAAGAGAGCCCTTAGTGATGGTAGGCTGGTAAATGTTTAACAACTAGCTCTCCAGAGGAGGAGGAATGTGCATATTATACATTCTCAAATTTAATCTATATCATTTTATTAAATCTGGATAATCAACAAAACAATAAATTAAGCCCTTTTGGTAGCTTGTCAATTTGTAAATGCTCACCTGGAAAATTTAACAATTGGCCCTAAGAGCCAGGTTCCAGCTGGCTCCAGGACATCCCTGGCCACCCATCAACTTAGCCCCTTCAAATCAAGTGTTGGTTACATAAAAGACCCTCACAAATAGTGAATAACAGGTAAACCCATTTATCCAAGCAAAATAACTAATAGAAATTGGAGAAGGTATACAGATCAGAATGTACTAAGTAATATACAAGCTTCAGCTGGAAATGAAATGAGACATTAATACAACCAGGGAGAAAGAGAATAATCTCACCCAAGGGAGGTTCATTTTCAGCAATCTCTAGAATTTCAAAAAAGACCAGAGCATGATAGATCTGGCTTCCTATGTGTGTCTATCAGTCCAAAATCTATCTCCACCAATTCTGTGTAGCTTCTCTCTGTCTCCTAACAGATTTGTCTGGAAACAACTAGATTAAATCCCTTATGGCAGGTATGTTTAACATTAAGAGAGTCATGTCTCCCTTAAAGTACACAGCTAAACAATATGTAGCATAGGGCTATCTCTCCCCTCATATGGATGAGAGATGAGTTACATAAGTGTAACTGTGATTACCCTGGCTCCTTCTGTATGCAGGTCAGAGGTGTTACATTTCACCCCTCCTTCAGGGTTCTCTGGTACTCTTAATGGGGATTCAGGTAGCTAGACTCTTGCCTTTGGCTTCAGCCCCCAGAGATGATATTCTCTCAATTGTAAGAGGGGTCCCCTGAACCCAGTCCCTTTTAACAGCTTAGTAATGATATTAGCTTTTACAAAGGAATATTTCTTTCAAAGTTTTCATAACAAATATATCACCATACTCCCAAAACATGGAGCATAATCCCTACCACCTATATTACCTCAGTCTCTTGGGATGGGAGGGAAATTAGAGTCACAATTTATCTCAGTTTCTATATAGCCTATTTTCTTAAACTGTAGATAGGTAGCCAACCCCTTATTATAACTGAATGGGAGGGGTCACAACAATTATGATTTATTATCAGTAAATGTTTGATTTGTACACCTATTTTGTATAACCTGTATACCCTATATAGCTCTTGGGCAAAAAAGGGATCACAGGTAGAAAAAGTTTAAGGAGCCCAACTATGTAACACTATCTTAAGTTCCAAGTCCAAAGCTTCACTTGGGTTTAAGTCTCAGGCACCCTAGCTTCTCAGAGCATCTTTTTTGCAGTTGGTTGGCTATAATTCTGCTTCCAAGATCACCATTGCTTGGTTGTGTATCCAGTGTGGATTCTACCTTCTGCACCTAAAAGTAAGAAGGACAAATGAAACAGAATAAACAGAAAGCCCAGGTCCATTTCTTGAGTCCCTAGGACCTAAAAAGAAAGAGGAGATAATTCCTTCCCTCCTTCCCAGTTTAGTTCACAGCATCCTTGCTAAAGATTTACCTTCCCCTCTCTGAATATGGGGCAGGAAAGAGTGAGTGAACAGGAAAGTGAATGAAACTGTTCCAGTCTAGCTGTAGAGCCAGAACAACCTTCATCTTTAAAACTGCCAGAAGCAGGGTGCCTCCACATTGGGTGATTTGTGCAAAATCCAAACCCCCTGTTATATAAATATCAGGCCCAAGATTTTAACCCAGGTCCTAGCTATGTGCACCTGGGCAAGTCATTTAATATCTCTCTGCCTGCTTCTTCACCTGTACAGTGAAAAGATTAGACTCAGTGGTCTCTAAGGTCCTTTTGAACTTTAAATCTGAAATCCCTGAATTCTCTGATTTCAAATCCAATACTCTTTCCCTAAATCTTGCTGCCTCTTTCTCAAGGAACAAGCATAGGAACTGCAGAATTAGCTGGGAGATGACACTTCTATGGGACATATTTCCTGGGACACAGTTATGTTGAAAACAACGCCTTTCTTCCAAATTGGTTGTTGACTCTTCTTCAGGATGGGAGAGGACAGAGTACAGGGTGCTGGGGGGGAGGGGGAAGAGGGGGAAGGAGAAGCAGAGTATTCCAAGGATGTTTTAATTATTGTTTGGGGCCCTTCCAGTGCTTTGAGAATTGCACAACTGTGTATCTGTGTTTGTTTTCAAGTATGAGGCTTCCCCTTATAGAAATCACATACTTAGAGAGTTTACAAGGACCTCAGACATCAGCTGTCCAATTTATTATAGCAGGAGAAAATTCCCTCTACAACTTTCCTAACAGTCATCCAGTCTGATAAACACATCTTTTCTAGGCAACACATTCCACCTTTGGATATCTCTGATTATTAGGAACATCTTCTTTACATGGAGCTGAAATGTCCCTATGAAACTTCCATCCAATAAATCAGTCAACAACATTTATTAAGTGTCTACTGTGTGCCAGTCAACATACTGAGAACTTCAAATATAAAGAAAGGCAAGAAACAATCCCTGCCCTTTAGGAGCAGACAAGCTAATAGAAGAGAGTAAATGCAAACAATTATGTAAAAACAGAATAGATCCCCAGATAAAATTGGAGGTAATCACTAGGGAGAAGGAACCCGAATTAAGTCATTGCTCGTGGCTCTGCCCTCTGGGGCCAAGCAGAATCTACCTAATCTTTAGCAGAGCAAATTTTCAAAGGTTTTACTTGCTAGAGCCCTTTTTTTTATACCTAGAAGGACAAAGTTTACTTCATCATTTTATCCAAGAAGATGCCTCCTTCCCCCACAACCAAAGTTAGATTCATCATTCCCCAGACACTATTGCCGGGCCCTGTGAGCCTGTGAGCCATGAGTGGCCTTCATGAGTGCCCTCTGGAGCCAGAACAGCCTGCCCTCTCTGCCCACAACCACAGGAATCACAAACTCCCCATTGTCTTCTAGTTTGCTCTGTCCCCCTACACTTGCCCTACACTCCCAATAGCTTCTCTGTTTCCCTATCTAATCCCTGACCTACTTTCTCCTATTTCAGAAAATATAGAAAGCATTCTTATATGCACTTCCGCCCTTCCCAAACCAACTCCATTAAACAACTTCTTAGGGAGAGTAAACTCATTTTCAGACTTAACTGGGAGGAGAAGTTAGTACTTAATTGTATTTGGAAAATTGCCCGATAATAGGATCATAGGTTTAGAGCTGTTAAGGACTTTTAGGGACAATCTCTGGCTCAACTTCCTCATTTTATAGATCAGGAAAGTGAGTCATGTGACAAAAGACACAGAGATAGTGATTCAAACTCAAGTCCTAGAATTGATAAACTGGAACCCATCTTCTCTATCTTTGTCAGCAAAGCAAGGACAGTCATGAGCTCAGAAGAAGCAAAACTGTGAATGCCCTAGAGGGCAATGGTGGCAAAAATAGCCCAGACAAGTTAGGACGTGACATAAAAAACATCACTGAGGACAGGAATCTCCAGAAAAAGAGGCTCCCGGGTTATGTAGCAAGAGGGCTTGATAAAAAGTGGGCAGTGCAAAAGTCTAAACTAGCTGGGGAAGGAGTTGAGATTAGGAGTTGTTCCATAGAGGGAGGGAAGCTCTGAACTTGAGAGTTCAGAAACCCAAATTCAAATCTCAGCTATGCCTCAGTTTACTCTGCTGTTGAGACAGAGACAGAGACAGAGACAGAGGCAGAGTGAGAAAGAGAAACACAGAGAGAAAAACAGAGAGACAGAGACAGAGACAAAAAGAGAGACAGAGACAGAGACAGAGAGAAGAGAGAGACAGAGAGAGAGAAACTTTGGACTCAAAAATTCCTTCCAGTTCTTTTCACAGTTAGTAAAACTCCAAGATTGGTAAGGACTCCCAGGGGCAAGGAGAAAGCCAAGGTCCTCCCGAGGGAAGCCCCAGAATGAAGCCTGGCCCACCATGCTCTTCCCCTGAGGGATTCAGGAATGAGACTCTTAATTAATTCTGCTCCTATGAGTGGGGGAGGGCAGGCAATGCAGGCAGCAGTTGAAGGTGATGGGGCCAGGCAGGTAAGGCTCCTGGGTCTCTCCTCTGGTGTTTACCTGAGCCAATCCCTAAAGCTTTGGCTCCCCAAGCCAAACAAGTAAGCTTTCCAGCCTGTCAACTTTTCCTCCCCTGGGGCAGGTCACAGCTGGCGCCAACCAGCCCAGACCAGGGGATATTGCAGAAAGAGTCAAGGGCCAAGCTTGGATCATCTCTCCAGCTGTCAGGCCATTAACCACAGAGATCCAGCTGTCAGAACATTAACCACAGTGATCCAGTAACCCTTGGGGGTGAGGTGCTGTGGAGAAGGAAAGAACAGTCTTAGGCAGGATGATTTGGAGAGAGCCAGCCTCTGTCCTCAAGGAGTACTTAGTCTGTTCTTATGGGAAAAAACTGGAAAATGAGCTTTAGAAAGAGGGACCAGTTGCTGTACCAGATCTAAAACTATATTATAAAGCAGCGGTCATCAAAACCGTTTGGTACTGGATAAGAAATAGAGCAGTGGATCAGTGGCACAGGATAGGTTATCAGGACAACCTAGGCATTAACCTTAACAATCTAGTGTTCGATAAACCCAAAGACCACAGCTTTTGGGATAAATACTCTCTATTTGGCAAAAACTGCTGGGAAAATTGGAAACTAGTGTGGAAGAAATTAGGGCTTGACCCATACCTAACACCACATACCAAGATAAGATCTAAATGGGTTCATGATCTAGATATAAAGAAGGACTTTGTAAGCAAGTTAGAGGAATGTAATATAGTTTATCTCTCAGACCTGTGGAGGTGGAACAAATTTATGTCCAAAGAAGACTTGGAACTCCTAATTGAACACCAGATGGATAATTTTGACTATATTAAGTTTAAAAGTTTCTGTACAAACAAAACAAATGCAGACAAGATTAGGAGGGAAGCATCTAATTGGGAAATCATCTTTACATTTAATGGTTCTGATAAAGGCCTCATTTCTAAAATATATAGAGAATTGTCTCATATATATAAGAATTCAAGCCACTCTTCAATAGATAAGTGGTCAAGGGATATGAACAGACAATTTTCAGATGATGAAATTAAAACCATCTCTAGTCATATGAAAAGTTGCTCCAAATCGCTATTGATCAGAGAAATGCAAATTAAGACAACTCTGAGATACCACTACACACCTGTCAGATTGGTTAAAATGACAGGAAAAGATAACGATGAATGTTGGAGGGGATGTGGGAGGGCTGGGACACTAATACATTGTTGGTGGAACTGTGAACGGATCCAACCATTCTGGAGAGCAATTTGGAGCTATGCTCAAAAAGTTGTCAAACTGTGCATACCCTTTGACCCAGCAGTGTTTCTACTGGGCCTATATCCCAAAGAGATCTTAGAGGAGGGAAAGGGACCCACATGTGCAAGAATGTTTGTGGCAGCCCTTTTTGTAGTGGCTAGAAACTGGAAACTGAAAGGATGCCCATCAATTGGAGAGTGGCTGAATAAATTATGGTATATGAATGTTATGGAATATTATTGCTCTGTAAGAAACGACCAGCAGGACGATTTCAGAGAGGCCTGGAGAGACTTGCATGAACTGATACTGAGTGAAACGAGCAGAACCAGGAGATCATCATGCACAGCAACAACAGTATTACATGATGATCAATTCTGATGGACATGGCTCTCTGCAATAAAGAATTGTCTCAAACCAGTTCCAGTTGTTCACTGAAGAAAACCATATACACCCAGAAAGAGGGACATGAAATATGGACCACAACGTAACATTTTCATGATCTCTATTGACATTTGCTTGCATTGTGTTGCCTTTCTCTGATTCTTTTTTTTTTTTTCTTGTAGATAGGATTTTTCTTGCATAACTTCTCAAGCATTTCAACATTATTAACATGTAGTGGACTTCCTGCCATCTAGGGGAGGGGAAGGGACTGGGGGTAAAATTTGTATTGGAAAGCTTTGTAAAGATCAAGGTTGGGGAACTACCCATACATATGTTATACAAATAAAAAGCTTAAAATAAAAAAAAAAAAAAGAAAGAAAGAGGGACCAGGACAAGATCAATCTTTCCATATCTGCGCCGTGTGACAGGTTAGAATAGACAACCTTTAAAAACAGAATTAAATTGAATTTTAATTTAAAATATATATGTAAATAACATTTAAATGTCCTTCCCAATTCAGAGACTAATTCCATGATCTTGTTAATATGAGCCAATAATAATAGATAGATACTGGAATACTGGAAACAGTAGAGTAGAGATGTGAGTTCAAATCTTTGCTATACCACTTACTAGCTATGTAATCCTGGGAAGCAAGTCCCCTATAGGTAACTATAGTTTTGCAAATGTGACCTCAGGTACTTAGTACCTGAATGACCCTGGTCAAGTCACTTAACACCCTTTATATCAATTTCCTCACCTATAAAATGAGCTGGAGAAGGAAATGACAAATTAATTCAGTATCTTTGCCAAGAGAATACCAAATGGGATCGCAAAAAGTCAGAGACAATTGAAATGACTGAACAGCAATGCTTTAAATAGGGCATGGTGTTCTTAGTAATTAGCTCATCATAGATGAAAGCCTCTGATACAAGCTTTTGGGTGTTAACTATAATTTTCAGGGCTATAGGAAGAACATCAAGTTGGGGTAACTAAAACTTATTTAAAAGTGTTGAGAGTTTAAATTTTTCCCTACTATTTATTCTTTGTCTCTTATTCAAGCCTTGTAGGGGACACAATGAATGTCATTTGTGGGTTAGCAGAAGAATGGTAATAAGAATCTTGTGTGTAAAATGTCTTTCTATCACTTTATATTGTCTAAGAGAAAGTTTCCAAACAGGAACATCATGACTCAAAAGTTTCTTTTCAACTACAAAAGCAATTCTATATGTGAAAATCTCAATCCAACCTGATAATTCACTAACAACTATGAAAACATATGCAAAACACTTGGATTGAGGCATTTGCATGAAAGCCATCTGTGAAAATTCAAATAGGCTTCCTGAAAAAGCTTTACTACCTTGATCCATCTTTTTTTCCAATCTCATTTCCTATTATTTCTGAGATAAAAGGTAAAACATATCATTTTGGGACCATAGTCTTTAATAATAATAATAATATAAATAATTAAATAATTGAATAATGGCATAATAGAAATAAATAATAAAAAATAATAAATAAATGAATAATAAATAAATAATAATAATCACATATAATTATTAAATAAAATATATTGTATATAATAAATGATAGTAATATAATATAAAATAAGAATAAAATATTATAAATAAATATGTAGCATGTAATAAATAATAATTCTTACAATCTTAGGTGCTATTACCATCACCATTTTACATTTGAGGAAACTGAGGCAAACAGAAGTGAAGTAAAATGGACCTGAGGGCATACAGTTAGTAAATGTCTGAGGCTGCATTTGAACATAAACTGATTCTGGGCTTTGTCCAGTGTGGGATAGTGACACTTTTTTTTTTTGAAGATGAAATGGACAATTTTTATTAATCAAATTTAAAAGCTTACACAAATAGAACAAATGCAGTTAAAATTATAGTGGATATAGAAACTGAGAAAATTCTTTGCAAATTTTTTTTGACAGAGGTCTCATTCAAACTATATAATAATATTATTCAAATTTATAAATATGAGCCATCCCCCAATAGATAAGTGGTCAAAAGTTATGGAAAAGAAAAAAATTATATTATATGTACTATAGTAGAAATATAGTTCTCAAGAGTTCTTTCCTTTTTACCTTTTTATGCTTCTCTTGAGTTCTGTATTTGGAGGTCAAATTTTTTGTTCAGATATGGTCTTTTCATTAGAAATAGGTGAAATTCTCCTGTATCATTGAATGACCATCTTCTTCCCTGGAAGATGATGCTCATTCTAGCTGGATAGGTTATTCTTGGCTGTAATCCAAGTTCTTTTGCCTTTCGGAATATCTGATTCCAGGCCCTTTCATCCTTTAATGTGGAAGCTGACAGATACTATGTAATTATAATAATAGTTCCTCGGTATTTGAACTGTTTTTTTGTAGCTGCTTGCAATATCCTTTCCTTGGTGTGATAGTCCTGAAATTTGGCCACGATATTCCTTGGGGTTTTAATTTTGGGGTCTCTTTCAGGAGGTGATCGGTGAATTCTTTCAATGCCAATTTTGCCTTCTAATTCTAAAACATCAGGGCAATTCTCTTTCATGATTTCCTGGAAGATAGATAGTGACACTTTTGACAGTAACAGGGAAATCTGAAAGAGGAATGACTTGTAGAAAATAATAAGTTAAATTTTGAATGTGTTTACTTTAAGATGCCAGTGGAACATCTAGTTGAAGATCTCTAGAAGTTCAAGGCTTCATCTAGAAGCATCAAACCCACCTTTGTTAGGCAATAAAATTCCCTTGCTTGCTTAAACTGGATTAAAATGTAATTGGGAATACTTGTGCTATTAAGAGAGCCATCTACATCCAGAGAGAGGATTATGGGGACTGAATGTGGATCACAACATTCTTATTTTCACTTTTGTTGGTGGTGGTGGTGGTGGTGGTTGGTTGCTTGTTTTTTTCTTATTTTTTTCTCCTTTTGATCTGATTTTTCTTGTGCAGTATGATAAATGTGGAAATGCATTTAGAAGAATTATACATATTTAGCCTATGTTGGATTGGTTACTGTCTAGGGGAGGAGAGAGGATGGAAGAGGAGAAAAATTTGAAACACGAGGTTTTGCAAGGGTGAATATTGAGAACTATCTTTGCATGTATTTTGAAAAATAAAAAGCTATTAAAAATACAATTAGGAAATGTTTAACAAAACAAACAAAAATACAATATAATACAGATAATGTTCAACTGTAATGTTCTAAATCAATATGTGGCCAGTAAGGATTGAGTGTGACACCATAGACCAGATATTTGTTTTTCCTCTTAGGCTGAGGAAGAGATATTGGAGAGATACAGGAAGGAGGTCCTGAGACCCTGCTTCCCTTACCCTTTAAAAAAGGACTGACTGATGCAAGCAAGCATAAGGAGTCATTCTCAGGATACATTCAGGATACATTCTCAATTCTACAAAGTATACAAAAACTAAACTAGACAATTATTAATAAACCAATACACTGTGTGCAAGGCTCCAGCATGGCAAAGGAAAAAAGGACTTAGACGAGAAGGGGGTTAAGGAGACCTGGTGATTCTATAAGGTCCCTTTCATCTCTAAATCCTGTATCATTACATATTTTAATAATATATGAATGTTCTTCCTCTGCTAAACTGTAAGTCTTATCTAAACTTTGCACCCCTCAGTGCTCTGAGGGCAGTGCATTGGGCATGGAGTCAAGAAGGCTTATCTTGAAAAGTGCTATCCGTACCCAGAGAAAGAACTGATTATATCTGAATGCAGATTGAAATATATTCTCTTTTTTTAAAAACTTAATTTTTCTTGAAGGTTTTTTTTGGGGGGGAGATCTATGTTTTCTTTCACAATATGACTTCTATGGAAATGTATAACTTCACATGTGCCTTCTTAATGGGAGGTGGGGATGG
The DNA here is from genome assembly GCA_023553655.1 of Myrmecobius fasciatus. NCBI lineage: Eukaryota > Metazoa > Chordata > Mammalia > Dasyuromorphia > Myrmecobiidae > Myrmecobius > Myrmecobius fasciatus. The sequence goes on along the minus strand of JAJPUD010000080.1, from coordinate 736,787 downwards.
GGAAGAAGGGAGAAGATCTGGAATTCAAAGTCTTCAAAACAAATGTAAAAAAAATGTTTTGCATGTAACTAGGAAAAATTAAAATTAATTAAGGAGTTAATTATTTTTTTAAAAAGAAGACATCTTCCTGAATTCAAATCCTACCTCAAACACTTAAACTATGTGACCTTTAGCAAGTACCTTAATTCTGTTTACCTCAGTTTCCTCATCTGTAAAATGCACTGGAGCAGGAAATGGCAAACCACTCCAATATCTTTGCCAAGAAAACCTCAAATTGCACCACAAGAAATTGGACACAACTAAACAATAGCAAACACAACAATACTCTGAAGACAGTAAATACTAACCAAAAGCTAAAAGCATTTGTCAGTGAGGAAGTGAGACAGGGAAGGGCTACCCAAGGTGACAGGATAGGGGGAAAAGAGGAAATGGACACTCTTCTTTGCTATCATTGAGGCATACAATTATAGGATTACCTTGTAGGATTCCTACAAGAACTTCAAGAAGATTGCACTGGAATCAGGAGACTCACATCTGAATTCTAGATCTGACACTTACTAGCTGGCCACCCGGAGCAAAAGACAATTTCTTGTATTTCCTGACTCACCAGGCTGGTGTAAGCCTGACAGAACTACAGGAATGGGAGTTATGAATATCCTAACAAAGCTTTTGACTTAGAATGTGTTTAGAAGGAAATCCATGAATCGACTGGCATAGAAAACCTTGGAGATGATACAGGAGTTAATGAATGATGCTGATTTATAAAGTTCATAGAGAAGGTTTAAAGCCCCAGGATTGTTTTCCTTGGAGAAGACAGGAGGTTGAGAAAAGAGATGTTAATGAAATTAAAAGAAGACCAGTTTATAAACTAGCCAGACTAGCCAGATTGGTAAATCAGGAGACTGAGATTCTTCTTGTCCTGGCTCTGCCAGTAGCCATCATCTTGACTTTATGCAGGTTTCATTCCCCATTCCTCCCTGGGCTTAGTTTCCCCAGATGTCAAATGAAATGGATGGACTAGATGCTGGTTTTAAAATTTTAATGTTCTGTGACTCATTTTTTCCGGGAGAGGAATGGGGGCGGGTACTTCTGGGAGCAATATCCAAGTTCAGTGTCCACGGTCTTTCAAGCTGTGAGGTCCCTTGCCCAGCAGGATCCGTCCCCCTGCTCTTGCTCCCTTCACACAGCAACATTTTTAGGCTTTTATGGCTATCTCCACAATAGCCCAACAATGTGAAGTTTGGGAATGGTCCGAGTTCCCAGGACAGAGCTGGCTAAGGAGACAGCCCAAATCAAATGGGGACTTGGAGGGGTCATCTTTTGTGACCAGACTATTTTTAGAGCCAAGACTTGCCTCCTATAGCTGCCCCTTGGCTCCCTTGAGATAGGGCTTGAACCTCCTAAGGAGCTAAGAAAGATGTCATCTCTCTAAGGACACACTCTTGGGAGCTGCTCCAGGGTGTAAGTGTCATGGCCACCTCTGATGGTGTCAGAAAACCTGAAGCTTTAAATCATAGAATGCAAGATTTGTAGGATAAATGGAGGTGCTAGACAGAAAGGTAAAGGAATAACCATTTATATATGCACCATATCACACACACACATACACACACACTGTGCTAAGCACTTTACAAATATTAGCCGATTTGATTCTCATAGCAAAGCTAAGCACCCAGTTAACCCCATTTTTCAGATGAAGAAACCAAGGCAGATGGAGGTTCAAGCGCTTACCCAGCTAGTAAATATATGACGAGAGAAGGTGATTTAAAAAAAGGGATTGGGGAAAAACATCTGTTAGAAAATTAGATTTAGCTGGGACTTAAAGAAAACTAGGGAGGAGAAGGAAGTAGAGAGGGGGAGAGAAATACTTGGAACTCAAAATCTTGTAAAAACTAATGCTAAAAATTTTCTTGACGTGTATCTGGGAGGAAAAATAAAATACTATTAACAACAACAACAACAACAAAAGGAAGTCAGGAAGCAGAGATGAAGAGGGAAAACATTTTAGGTTTACTAAACAACTAAAGAAATTGCCCAGAGCCAAAAGACAGAGCACAGTTATCTCTTCTACATCGTGGGTTAGGAGTATAGTGCCTCACCATGATCTGGAAAATCTGTCTAAAATTTTTGGTCCTCCCTTCATTCCAGAGGAGTCTGAAGCCTTTCTTTTTCTTTTATGGGGATGTTTAAAGTGCCTTATTGGAAAATTTGTGTTTATTTATGATATTAAAAGATAAAATATATTGATATTATACATACTATACATATAATTTATGCATTTCTGAGATTCGAAACTTTTTCTTTGCTTTTTGCTAGCCTTTGTGTATCATCTGCAGCTTCCACAAAATTCCCCCCAAATTCCGCTTAATTTCATATGCCAACCTGTGATATATTGAAGCCTCAATTGGGAAAGAGATAACTGTATCCTGTTCAAGTAACAGCATGGAAGACAATGTCATTGTTTTGGAAATAATACAGTTTGTCCTCTCTCTAAGATTAAAATTCCTTAATCCACTTTGAGACCATCTCCCCAAAATTCCTCTGACTTTGTCTCTCCAATTCTTCCCTGATTTTGTCTTTATCCTTATGGTATCTCCCCCTTGATTTTATCCTTATAGCATCCTTGTATTTCCCCTGATTTTATCCTAATCCTTCAAGTATCTCTCCAATTCCTTTTGGATCTTCTTTATCCCTTCTAAACATCTCATCTCCCCAAACTTTCTCCTACTTTCTCCTACAGTGCATAAAAAATCTTCTCTTCCCAAAATATGGCACAAAATAATATTTGGATTTTGTCCTTGACATTTGCTCATTAAAAGTTCCTTTTGGCAAGAATACCTCATTTGATTTTTCACAATTTTTGTGCCTCATCTTTGCTCTCCCAAACCTCATCATGTGACCACATCAACTGAATGGAAGAGAATGTGATGGAGGAAGTAAAAGATAAAAAGTCTGGACTCAGCAGCTGACAGTAGACAACAAGATTGTATTGAGGAAGGCAAGAAAGACATCAAGGACATTGAGTACCTGAAAGAAACATGACAGGATATAGATAACTCTATGAAGGGCCAAAAGAATGGTCCATCACTTTCTGATCTCATAGATTGGAGGTTTTCAACCTTCCTTCTGTGTCATGGACTCCTCTGGAAATCTGGTTAAACCTATAGATCTCTACTCAGCATAATGTTTTTAAATGAAAATTAGATTATAAAAGGAAACTGATTGTACTAAAATATAGCTTTCAAATATTTTTTAAAGAATTTCATTGAGATCTTTGGAAGAATTGCACATGTTTAACCTGTATCAGATTGCTTTGCTGCCTTGGGGAGAGGTAACAGAGGGAGAAAAATTGGGAACATGAGGTTTTGCAAAGATGACTATTGAAAACTGTCTTTGCATGTGTTTAGAAAAAATAAAATACCATTAAATAATTTTTTAAAAGAATTTTATTGAGCTCCAAGTAAAGAACCTCAGGGCCTACATAATCTAACTTAAGGTCATAGGAAATTTTCTGGGTTGTTACAGATCAATCCTAGTGAACTTGAATTACTGACTCTTCATTTGTAACTAGAAGGGAGCTAGAGGCCCTGTTGTCAAGCCTTCTCATTTTATACATTTGAGAAAATGTAGGCTGAACACAAGTTAAGTTACTTAGCCAAAGTCACAGAGATAGTAAACAGCAGGACTGAGAATTAAAAACTCAGGTCAGCTGACTCCAAATTCATTCCTGGATCTAATCTGCTAACTCTCCTTCAAATAGTTATCCAAAAGAACAATTATATATTTAGTACATGCAGTACATGTAGGCAGAACACCTTGCCTACAGCCAGTGATACAAAGACAAAACAGGAAAAAAAAAACTCTTCTCAGTTGGGATATGTATTAAATACTATGTGCCAGGCACTGTTGCTAAATGTTGGCAATGGAAAAACAAAGAAGAAACTAGCTCTGGTCTTGAGGAACTTCTATTCTATTGAAGAGAAATAAAAAGAATATAAATATGCATATGCAAAATATATATTAAGTCAATCAATCAATAAATATGCATTAAATGCCCACTCTGTGTCAGGCACTGTGCTAAATAAATAAATGTAAAGTAATTGGGATGAGAGGTGGTAAGAGCACCAATGACAGAAGAATCTGGAGAGAAGTGTTGAGAATATATCCTAGGAAGACCAAATTATGAAGAGTTTTAAAGGCTAAAATGTATATTGAATTACTTGCTGTGTAGGGGACAGAGTGGGGGAGGGTGGGAAAGAGAGAAAAATTTGGAACAAGGTTTTGCAAGGGTGAATGTTAAAAATTATCTTTGCATGTATTTTTTCTTTTCTTTTCCTTTTAAAAAATTAATATTTTTATTTTCCTCAGTTACAAATAAAACAATGTTTTACATTTGTTTTTAAAACTTTGAGTTCCAAATTCTTTCCCTTCCTCTCTACTCTACCATTAAGAAGGCATATGTGAAATAATACAAAACATTTCCATAAAAGTCATGTTGCAAAAGAAAACATATATCTTCAGCTCACCCCCCCAAAAAAAAACCCTTAAGAAAAATAGTTTTAAAAAAGCATGCCTCATACCCTTTGACCCAGCAGTGTTTCTATTGGGCCTATATTTCAAAGAGATCTTTTTTTATTAAAACTTTTTATTTATAAAACATATGTATGTATAATTTTTCAACATTGACCCTTGCAAAGTTTTCCGTTACAAATTTTTCCACCCTACCTCCCACCCCTCCCCTAGATGGCAGGAAGTCTACTACATGTTAATCATGTTAAAATACTTGACAAATCGAATATGTGTATACATATTTTTACAGTTATTTTGCTGTGCAAGAAAAGTCAGATCTACAAGAAAAAAAAATCTGAGAAAGGAAACATAATGTAAGCAAACATCAACAGAAAGGGTGAAAATGCTATATTGTGGTCCACATTTCATATCCCTCTCTCTGGGTGTATATGGATTTCTTCATTGAACAATTGGAACTGGTTTGAAACATTTCATTGTTGAAGGAAAGGGACCCACATGTGCAAGAATGTTTGTGGCAGCCCTTTTTGTAGTGGCTAGAAACTGGAAACTGAGTGGATGCCCATCAATTGGAGAATGGCTGAATAAATTATGGTATATGAATGTTATGGAATATTATTGTTCTGTAAGAAACAACTAGCAGGATGATTTCAGAGAGGCCTGGAGAGACTTGCATGAACTGATGCTGAGTAAAATGAGCAGAACCAGGAGATCATTATACACGGCAACAACAGTACTATATGATGATCAATTCTGATGGACGTGACTCTCTTCAACAATGAAATGTTTCAAACCAGTTCCAGTTGTTCAGTGATGAAGAAAGCCATATACACCCAGGGAGCAGCCTATGGGATCTGAGGGTGGACCACAACATAGTATTTTCACCCTTTCTGTTAATGTTTGCTGTTTGCTTGCATTATGTTTCCCTTCTCAGGTTTTGTTTTGTTTTTTTTTTTTTTTTCTTGTAGATACGATTTTTCTTGTACAGCAAGATAACTGTAAAAATATGTATACACATATTTGATTTGTCAAGTATTTTAACATAATTAACATGTAGTAGACTTCCTGCCATCTAGGGGAGGAGGTGGGGGGAAAGAGGGAAAAATTTGTAACAGAAAGCTTTGCAAGAGTCAATGTTGAAAAATTACCCATGCAGAATGTTTGTGGCAGCTCTTTTTGTAGGAGCTAGAAACTGGAAACTGAATGGATGCCCACCAATTGGAGAATGGCTGAATAAATTATGGTATATGAATGTTATAGAATATTATTGCTCTGTAAGAAACGACCAACAGGACGATTTCAGAGAGGCCTGGAGAGACTTGCATGAACTGATGCTGAGTGAAATGAGCAGAACCAGGAGATCATTATACACGGCAACAACAATACTATATGAGGATCAGTTCTAATGGACATCACTCTCTTCAACAATGAAATGCTTCAAACCAATTCCAATTGTTCAGTGAAGAAAGCCATATACACCCAGAGAGAGGGATGTGAAATGTGGACCACAACATAACATTTTCATGTTCTCTATTGAGGTTTGCTTGCGTTGTATTTCCTTTATCGGATTATTCTCTCTTATAGATAAGATTTCTCCTGAACAAAAAAATGATGTGTGGCAATAACTATACATATATTTGATTTCTTAAGTATTCTAACATAATTATCATGTAGTGGATATCCTGCTATCTAGGGGAGGGGTGGGGAGTAGGGGGGAAAAATTTGTAACAGAAAGCTTTGTAAGGGTTAATGTTTAGGAATTACCCATACATATGTTTTGCAAATAAAAGAAATAAATAACAGGAGTATAAAAAAAAAGAAAAATTACCCATGCACATGTTTTGCAAATAAAAAGCTTTAATTTAAAAAAAAGCATGCTTCAATCTGTTTTCAGACATAATTAGTTCCTGCTCTGGGTATGGACGGTATTTTCCATCATAACTCCTTCAGAATAGTCTTAGATCATTGTATTGCTGAGAATAGCAAAGTCATTCACAATTATTCAACTCACAACATTGCATTGCTATTACTTTGTACATAGTGCATTTCATTTTGCATGAGCTCATGGAGGACTTTCCAGGTTTTTCTGAGAGCATCCTGCCCATTCTGCCCATCCTGACCATTTATAGCCAATAAAGCTATTTATTTTCAAAACACATGCATAGTTACTTTTCATCATTCACTTTTGCAAGACCTTATATTCCAAAATTTTTTTCTTCCTCCCTTCCCCTTACCGGCTCCCCTAAATGACAAATAATCCAATATATGTTAAACATGCATAATTCTTGTGTACATATTTCCACAATTATCATGCTGCACAAGAAAAATCAGATCAAACAAAAAAATGAGAAACAAAACACAATTTTGCATGTATTTTGAAAATAAACTGTTATTAAATAGTTTGCAAAAAACCCAAAAAATGCTAAGCTGAAAAGTTTATATTTTCTTTCAGAGAAAATGGGATCCCACAGGAGTTTTTGGAGAAGAGAAATAACATGTTTGGATCTGTGCTTTAGGAAGTGGATTTTAGCAGTTGTGTTTTGGATAGTTTGGAGAAAAGAGAAGCTAGAAACTAGGAGATCAGTTAGAAGTCTATAACAAATGTCTTTTTCCTTTTTTATTAAAGCTTTTTATTTTCAAAACACATGCATAGATAATTTTCAATATTCATCTTTGTAAAACCTTGTGTTCCAAAATTTTTCCCTCCCTTCCCCCATCCCCTCCCTAGACAGCAAGTAATCCAATATATATTAAACATGCACAATTCTTTTTTTTTTTTTTTTTTGCTGAGGCAATTGGGGTTAGGTGACTTGCCCAGGGTCACACAGCGAGGACTTGTTAAGTGTCTGAGGCCAGATTTGAACTCAGGTCCTGCTGACTTCAGGGTTGGTGCTCTATCCACTGCACCACCTAGCTGTCCCTAAACAAGTACAATTCTTCTATACATACTTCCACAGTTATCATGCAGCACAAGAATAATCAGATCAAAAAGGAAAAAAATGAAAAAGAAAACAAAATGCAAGCAAACAATAATTTTAAAAAAGCGAAAATACTATGTTGTGATCCACACTCAGTTCCCGAAGTCCTCTCTGGATACAGATGGCTCTCTCCATCATAAGACCATTGGAACTGACCTGAATTATCTTGCTGTTGAAAAGAACCATTTCCATCAGAATTGATCATCATATAGTCTTGCTGTCATTGTGTACAATGATCTCCTGGTTCTACTCACTTTACTATAACAAATGTTAAGTGAAAAGGGTACAGGATTAGAGTGAGGCAGGGTATGGAAGTGGCTGATGAATCATACTTATTTAATGAGTCCCCTTCTGGAAGTTTTTAGGGATGTGAAATGGAGCATCTTAGCTTTTCCTTTCAGAGGATGTATGCCCTGGTATTCTGTGACTGGTTCCTATGTAAAGAAAGGACCTTCACTGTTGAAGAATTACCCATATATATGATTTGCAATTAAAAAGCTTCAATAAAGTGCATTTTAAAAAAAGAAAGGACCTTATGGGTAGTTGCTAAACTTACAGTGGACATCAACTGACCAAATGGAGGCAGTTGATCAAAGAAGTTTGTTTTTGAGTGAAGGAATAAGGAAAATCGTTATGACCTTGACTTAGTCAACAAGCATTTCTTAAGCACCTACTATGTGCCAGGGACTGTACTAAACAATAGAGATATTTTAAAAAGGTAAAAGACAGTTACTCTTCCCAAGGACCTTGCAAAAACTTGGAGAGGTCAGAAGAATTAGCCATCAGATACCTAACAACTACAGATCACACCAGAGTTTACTGGCAACACCTGTTGGAGCCACTCCAGTAATGAATGTACAAGGCAGCTAAGATGACATTTTTTGCAAGCAAGGGAATGATGTCATCCACCTATGCCACATTTGGAAATAAACTAAAAGGGCTGAATGCTTTATAACTTTTTAATTGAGCCCATTTTCTTCACAGACCAAGGTGATTTGGGGGAGAACTGTACACTTCCATTCCAAGTCATTAGGTACTACCAGAAATAGGCTTACCACATGCCCTTGCTCCCAGCCAGTCAATAAAAATTTAAGCTCTAACAATGTGTCAGGACCTGTGCTAAGCACTAAGGAGATAAAGAAAAGCCAAAGACAGTCCTAACCCAGAGAAAGTGAGAGCCTGGTGGGATAAGCAACATGCAAAACAACTATGTACAATCAGGCTTATGGATAGGATAAATGGGAGATGATGAACAGAGGGAAGGCATTAGTGGTAAAGACCAGAAGGGGATTCCTGTAACTGTAACTTAAATAAAGCCCGAAGACCAAGAAGCACAGATGAGGAGGAAGAGCTTCCTAGGTATGGGAGACAGGCAGTGAAAATGTCCAGCCTCAAGAAAGGGAATATCATGTTTGTGGGATGGCACTGGATCAAAGCATGTAAGGTATAAGAGGCAGCTAGGTGATAGCCAGTTCTGGAGTCAGGAATTCTCCTTTTCCTGAATTCAAATCCAGCCTCAGACGCTTACTAGCAGTGTGACTTTGGGCAAGTATCTCATCCCTGTTTGTCTCAGTTCCTTCATCTGTAAAATGGGCTGAAGAAGGAAATGGCAAATCACTCCAGTATCTCTGCTAAGAAAATCACAAAACAATTAAACAACTGCAACAAATGTGTAAGACTGGAAAGATTAAGGAAGATGCAGAGGAGCAGATTATGAAAGACTTTGAGTACCAAACTATTTCAAAATAATTAAATTAATGTGAAGGGATCTTAAAGGTCATTAAATCTAATATTCTCAGTTTGCAGAAGTAGTAACTCAAATACAAAGAGGCTCGATGACTGACCCAGCATTATACAGCTATGACATGCCTGAGGAAGAATTCAAACTGAGGTTTTTCTGACTAAATTTAGCATTCTATCCATATATGCTATCTTGTAAGAGGCACAAGGATCTGAAAGGAGTAGTACTCATTAAGGGGAGAGAAGTGAAAAGATTCAAGAATGTTGCCAAAGGAGAATTCACCCGGGTTTACCCATTAATGGGGGGGGGGGAGTGGGGAAGTATAGTGTTCTGTAACTTTTTTCTGTTTATCTTTTTTTCTGAGGCAGTTGGGGTTAAGTGACTTGCCTAGGGTTATACAGCTAGAAAATATTAAGTGTCTGAAGATGGATTTCTGTTTGTTTTCCATATAGTGAAGAAGTGATTTTATGGGTAGCTGCTAGGCCTATAGTGGCCATCAACTGATCAAATGGGTCTGTCTTCTATTAATCATGGCACATCTGCTCTTTACCTCTTTTTTTTTCTTTCCTGTGCTTAGGTGAAGGAGTAATGGAGATGGCTGTGATCTTGTGTCAGTCAACAAGCATTTTTAAAGCACCTATTATATGTCAAGCATTGTGCTACACACTGGGAATATGAAAATAAGCAAAAGATAATCCCTGTTCTCAAGGACCTCCCAAGAGCTTGGAAAGGTCAGAAGAACAAGTCACCAGAGGTTGAGGAACTACAAATCACACCAGAGTATGAGAGTGAAGAGTTGAGGATGACTACAAGATTAGAAATCTCTTTGACCCAAAGAATGGCTAATGCAATCTACAGAAAAAGGGAAGATAGCTAGAAGGATGTGGAGGGGGGAAGATTAGGAGGGGAGATAATATGCTTAGTTTTGGACATGTTGACAACATTTCTAAATGGTATTCAAGTAGAGATATCTAGCAGATAGCTAGTGATAAGATACTAAAGAGGGAAAGGAATATATGTGTAGATTTGGGAGTATTGAGTATTGAGATCCTAACTTATGAAAGAAAGCTAATGGGATCATCCAAAGAGAGAGTGTAAAGGACCTAGTCCAGAACAAGTGGGAAATGATTGGTAATCTAGCAAAGGATCCTGAGAAAGGAAAATCAAACAGGTAGTATCAGAAGAAAGGGGTATCACAAAAGCACAGAGAAAAGAGAATATACAGAAAGGGTGAACAACAATGTTAAAAGGTTCAGGAAGATAAAGAAGTATGGGGACTAAGACTAAGGCCATGGAATTTAGTAATTAAATGATCTCCGATAACCTTGGAGAGAACAATTTCAGTTAAATGGGGACAGAAGTCAGATAGCCAAGGGTTGAAAAGGAATTGTGATGTGAGGAAGTGGAAACAATGAGTGTAAGCACATTTTAACAGTTTAAATATTAAAAAACAGGAGCATTTGAGGACAATTTCTTGAAGGAATGGCAAGTCAAGAGAAGGTTTTTTTCAAAAATGGAAATTATGACATACTTGTGAGTATCAAAGAAAGAACCAGTGGAGATTGAAAATGGAGGATGAATGAGAATGGGAAGCTCCAAGAGAAGGAAGAGGAGGATATCAAAGGTAAAGTAGCAGAGTTAAAGTCAGAGAAATTTCACACATCTATATGGAGAACAGAAAATTTATGGATTATAAGATTAGTGGTATAGCCATTATTAGCAGCTAGGTGGCACCATAGTGCTGGGTGTGGAGTCAACAAGACATCTTCCTGAGTTCAAATCTGTCCTCAGATTCTTACTAGCTTGTGACAATGGGCAAGTCACTTAACTTTGTTTGCCTCAGTTTCCTCATCTGTAAAAATAATCTGGAGAAGGAAATGGCACTCTAGTATCTTTGCTAAGAAAACCCCAAATGGGATCACAAAGAGCCACACACAACTAAAATGACTGAACAATAAAAGCTGAGGTCATGGAAGTTGAGAAGATTGGATATAATGACATTCTCAAATAAGTGGTGCAAAGGTTAAAGTGGAGAGGAAGACTAAGTCAAGTAGCAAACTTCTTTATTATGGGATAAAAGTAGTCTGGAGATATGTAAATATTTTCACCAGGATCCAGTACCTCAGGAAACTTTTGGGGTCAACTGAAGAGGGAATAAGGAGTGAGAGTTCTTGAATTAGTTCATTCAAAAAACATTTATTAAATTCCTACTATGAGCAAGATAATGTGATGGGGAGACCATGTGGTACAGTGGAAAATACACAGAATTTAAATTAGAAAACTTGGATTCAAATCTGAGTTCAATTACTGGTGGTAAGTAAAGATAACAGCATAGTTCCAAATATGGAAGACCGGGTGAATGATGCTGCCATAGATGGTAACAGTGAAGCCAGGGAAAGGAAAATTTCATACTCTGTCCTTTGTACCACCTAGGTCCCAAGGATAAAGGCAGGGAGAAAGTAAAGAACAGGAATTAATCAGAAGAGACTTTTTGTGAGGGAAGGTACCTAGACTCTGAAGAGATTGACAGAGTTGAGCAGAGAAGGACATGGGTGGGTCAGTTTGACAAGAGGAATAAGGAAAGATCTGTGAATTCCCCTAAAGTGAAATGGGCTGCCTCATGAGGGAGTGGGATCCCCTCCTCAATAAAGTTCTTTAAGTAAAGGGTTTTGTTAAGTCACTTTTGACTCTCTGTAACCCCTTGGGGGGTTTCTTCTCAGAAATACTAGAGTAATTTGTCAATTCCTTCCCCAATTCATTTTACAAATGAGGAAACTTAGGAAAACAGGAGTAGTTGACTTGCCCGGGGCCAGACAAATAGGGTCTGAGACTAGATTTGAACTGAAGAAGATGAGTTTTCCTGATTTTAAGTCCAATGTTCTTATCCATTGTATGGCCATTAAATGGACATATTTTAGGGAGAATTTTTGTTCAGATACCAGTTGGGCTGAATGTTGCCTGTGCTCCCTTCCAACCTGAATATTCTGCAAGTATAAGAATACAGGTTCTTTGAGGGTAGGGCCCATGACACTTTTGTCTTTATACCATTAACCTAGCTCACAGTAGGTATTCATGAAAGAAATGTTGAAAATGTGTAGTTGAGGGAAGCAGGGACCAAATGCATAGACCTTAAGTAAGGAAAGGTTATTGAGGCCTGGTGATGAAGGAATATTTTGGAAACCCATCATCTGCAAGATTGAATCATGACTTTTCTTTCTCCCTCATACAGCCTCTTAAAATTGCTTGCAATTTTACAGTTTATCTCCTTCCTCCTCCCCACCCCTTCTTTTTCCAGGACACTGCTATTTTTGAAGGGACATGGCTATTTCTAGCCGGAAGATTATGTCCATTCCCACAGAAGAGGTACTGAAGGACAGAGGCCATCCCCACTCTGGGACTCGGCTCAAAACTTTTAAGGCTTAAATTTCTGAATGGGAGGGGACATTTCTCCTTAGTCCAAGGGAAGGACATTTGTCTCTCAGAGGAAAAAGGGGGCATGAGCTCCAAACTGGTAGAATGTAGCCCAAGAAAAAAAGAAACAGAAAAACCATGACTCTATCACTAAATTAATAGAAAGAGTGCTGGCCTGGGATTCAGGACTTTTTTTGGTTCACAGACTTTTGAAATGGAAAGGGATCTTAGATACTCTCATGTCCAGTGCCTACATTTTATAAGGAAACAGAGGCTTAGATAAGTAAAGGTATCTGCCCAAGATTAGTCAACAAGAATCATTTATTGAGTGCCTATTATGTGTCAAGGAAGCTAGGTGATGCAGTGGATACAGCACTGGGACTAGAATGAGGAAGATTCTTCCCAAGTTCAAATCTAGCCTCAGACACTGACTTGCTGTGTGACCCCGTTTGCCTCAGTTTCTCATCTGTTAAATGGAGAAATTAATGGCTAATCATTTCAGGCTAATGACTCCCAAATGGAATCATTTAGAGTTGGATATAACTGAAATAACAACAATATATGCCAAGTACAGTGCTAGGTTCTAGAGATATAAATACAAAAGTAATCCTTGATCCTAACCAGTTCTTTAAATATTGTAGCTGTGGTATAAATGGAGAAAAGGAGATACATTGGAGAGATGTTGTGAGGGTAGAATTGGCAAATGATTATTGGGGGACATCATATAATGACAGATGTGAGTTTCTAGTGAGACTAGAGTTTAGTATGACTTCCAGGTCTTGAATCATGATATCTGGAAAAATGGCAATGTTCTTAACAGAAATAGGGATTAGGAGGGGTAGGTTTATATGGAAAATTGAGTTAATAAGTAGCAAAGTCAAAATTAGGACCTCATTACTCTAAAAGAACTTAGATCATAGGACAAACATTGAGAGCTGGTGAGTGTGTGTGTGTGTGTGTGTGTGTGTGTGTGTGTGTGTGTGTGTGTGTGAAGGGGCAGCAGGAGAACCTACTTTAGAAATCCCCTAGGACAAGTCTCTCAATTTATGGATAAGGAAAGCTAGGCAGATAAAGTGATTTTTCCAAGGTCATATATGTAGTAAACAGAAGAACAATAGATGCTACCAACTATTTTAAGGAAAAGTTCATTAATTCCTATACTCTCTAATGTTTTTAATAGGAATGGATGTTGGATTTTATCAAATGCTTTTTCTGCATCTATTGAGATTATCATATGGTTTTTGTTAGTTTGGTTATTAATATAGTCAATTATGTTAATAGTTTTCCTAATATTGAACCATCCCTGCATTCCTTAGTATCCTAAGTATATTAGCCATAAGACATTTCTTCCAGAAACCTGAGACCCATTCTCACACCACTACATACAGTATCAGTGATGCTGTGTATCAACCAAATATGTAGATCATAGAGAGGCACACTAGTATGTAGGGTACACACAGAAGCAGACAACTCACTTCTCTGTCATTGTATGATATCTTTTGTCTTCTGGTGCTATTCTCACACTGCTTCCCCAAACCATGACATCTCCACAGCTCAATACCTGATGGCCAGGGCTAAAAAGATCTTGGCTCCTTAAGCTCCTCCAGGGTCATGCCTTAACTGGTTGGGTCTTTTCCCAATTTGATGCAGTGTTTCCTAGTGGGCAAGTAACTCTACCAAAAGACATCAGAATCAATTCGGGGAGACTAGGGCAGAAAAATCCTTTTTCATGCCAAGAGATACAGAATTATTTCCTTTCTAGAGCTAGCTTCTTCCTCCATAACTTGTTCTTTTCTCAATTCCTAGAGTTTGCAATCCTTAGATCTGTATCCTGCTTTGACTCATTCCATAAAGAAGGGTCATCAGGGACATGGCTGAGCCTTTGACCCATCAATGACTAGCTGCCTTCCAAGTTTATCAGATTTGATGGAGAAATTCTTCATGCTCTGTAATAGGCCAATAAAACACAAATATGGCTTCAAAATCCATTTAATATTTTGACATTTTGCTATCTGTTACCTGCCCCTTAATTGTTGTTGTTCAGTTATGCCTGAATCTTTGTTACCTCATTTGGGGTTTTCTTGGCAAAGATACTAGAATGATTGCCATTTCCTTTTCTAGTTCATTTTACAGATGAGGAAACTGAGGCAAAGAGGATTAAGTGACTTGCAGTGACACACAGCTAGTAAGTGTCTAAGGCCAGATTTGAATTCAGGAAGATGACTAGTTTTGGCACTTAATTTTGTCTATTGACTAACTATTCAAGGTGACTACATTGCTGAAAACTCATACCAAAGCTCCAGATATAGAAGTACTGATATATATATATATATTACTTTTTACAAATGTTCCCTGGGTAACCAACCCTGTGAGTAAATGGGGCTAACCTTGAGGGAGCACCATATAATGAATAACAGGCTAATTACATCAAGGGACATGAAAAGTTCCAGCTAATATTCAAAAAGAGAGAACAGAAGGGCTGGATAAAATCCATTAAAATGTGTTCAGACCCTTCACAGTGTTACAAGAATCACCAGCAAAGTACTTTACCAGATTCCTCTCAGTATAAGTCTGATCCCACCTTTTTCATAAAAAGCATTACATATGTAATGTCTTAAAATGAGAATGATAGTGAATGTTTCAAACATAGACCAATTAGGTGTTTATGTATTTTATACAAAACATTCACAGCTTGTTTTACAAAAAAAAAATATAAACATTTAGAATTATAAGGGAGGAAGGAAATGATTCTCAACCTCCAGGTCTCAGCTAATATAATCACAGAATATAGACGTACATGAAGGGTTTTTTTTTCTTCCAATTCTTTTTTAATTACTTTTTTCAATTATCAAGTATTATTTTTCTGATTCCTTCCCCATGTCCCACCATACAAACATATACTAGAAAAAAACAACCTTTCTAATAAATATATATCATCAAACAGATTTCTTTTTGATAGCATTTTGTTTTCCCAAATACATGCAAAGATAGTTTTCAACATTCACCTTTGCAGAACTTAGTGTTCCAAATTTTTCTCCCTGCCTGTCTTATCTCCCCTTCCCCAAGACAGCAATTAATCCAACATAGGTTAAACGTGCAATTTTCTAAACATATTTCCATTTTCATCATGTTGTAGAAGAAAAATCAGATCAAAAGGGAAAAAAACACACATACAAGAAAGAAAAAAACACAAGCAAACAAGAAACAACCAAAAAAGGCTGAAAATACTATGCTTTGATCCACATTCAGCCTCCACAGTTCCCTCTCTGGGTGTAGATGGCACTTTGCATCCCAAGTCTATTGGAATTGCCTTGAATTACCTCAATGTTGAAAAGAGTCAAGCCCATCACAGCTGATCAAAACATAATTTTATTGTGACTATGTACAATGTTCAATTGGTTCTGCTCCCTTAACTCAGAATCAGTTTGTATAAGTCTTTTCAGGCTTTTCTGAAATCAGCCTGCTCATCATTTCTTACAGAACATTAATATTCCATTACATTCATATACTACAGCTTATTTTGTCATTCCCCAACTGATGAGCATCCACTCAATTTCTTGTTCCTTGTCACTACAAGAAGGGCTACTACAAACATTTTTGCACATGTGGGTCCTTTTCCCTCTTTTATGATGTCTTTGGATTCAGATCCAGTAGAGACAGCACTGGATCAAAGAATATGAATAGTTTGATAGCCTTTTAGGTATAGTTCCAAATTGCTTTCCAGAATGGTTGGATCAGTTCACAAGTCTACCAACAGTATATTACTGAACTAGTTTTCCCACATCCCCTCCAACATTTATCATTATCTTTTCCTGTCATCTTGACCAATCTGAGAGGTGTGAAGTAATACCTCAAGGTTGTCTTAATTTGTATTTCTCGAATCAATAATGATTTAGAGCATTAAATAAGGCTTTAACAACTTTATCTGAGAACTACCTGTTCATATCTTTTGACCATTTATCAATTGGAGGATGGCTTGTATTCTTATAAATTTGAGTCAATTTTCTATATATTTTAGAAATGAAGTTTTTATCAGAAACACTAGTTGTAAAAATTTCCCCCAAAATTTCTTCTTTCCTTCGAATATTGGCTGCATTGGTTTTGTTTGTGCAAAATCTTTTTAATTTAATTTAATCAAAATTATCCATTTTACATTTCATAATGTTCTCTAGTTTTTCTTTGGCTATAAATTCCTCCCTTCTCCATAGATCTGAGAAGTAGATCATCCCTTGTTCTCCTAATTTACTTATAGTATTACTTTTTATGCCTAAATCACAAACAGAATTTTGTATTGACTGCACTCCAAAATGTGAATCTTGTTCAACATATATAGGTTGAACATCTACCTCTCTGGAGGTAAAAACAGTCTTCATTATGAATCTTCCAGAATCATGGTTGATCAAAGTTTAAAAATTTTTCCAAATTATTCACTTTTTCTTTTTTATATGACAAAAATGTTTACAAAATATATTATATAAATAACACATTTATAAAATCTTATTCATATAATTTCCAATTTATATGGTTTATCTTTCATTTTCAGAAAATTAAATAGAATATCTAAACAAATGGCAAAACTTTTGATCAAATTATTCACTTTCACAACAATACTATTACAAGAAAAATTGTTTTCCTGGTTTTGTTCATTTAATTTTGCATTAGTACATACAAGTATTCTAGGGTTTCTCTTGGAACCCATCTTTTTCTTTATATCTTAGAGCACTACAGTTTTCTATCACATTCATATACAATAATTTGTTCTCTTCCTCATCCCACCCCCCCAAGGGTAAAGACTGGAAGACTAAAGCATTCAATTAAGTAAATCTCAGAGAATCACACAAAAGCCAGTCTCTGGACCAGGACATGGGACAGTGGAGTAGCCAAGTTCCCCCTGAGAGGAACTCAGTACATGTGACCTGGAAGCTCTGAAAATGCTCAGATCAGGAAACTTAAACCTCTCTGAACACTCTGAAGAGCTTGACACTCTCAATATAACCCAAGATATAGGCAGGCCTAAGGCCTACCAGCACTTTGTTTAGGGGCCCAAGGTTCCTTATCTTAGGATTGTCTCTCTTCAAATATCATCCACCAAGAAGAAGTTAGGTGCACAGAAGGGCACTAACCCAGGGCTTTTTGAGTGCACCAGTGGTTCTGGCCACTCAGACACAGCCAATCAAAGAGGTCACTATTTACTGCATGATTAGCAGACCAGAAGCAGTCAGTTAGTCAATAA
Organism: Myrmecobius fasciatus; assembly: GCA_023553655.1. Classification (NCBI taxonomy): domain Eukaryota; kingdom Metazoa; phylum Chordata; class Mammalia; order Dasyuromorphia; family Myrmecobiidae; genus Myrmecobius; species Myrmecobius fasciatus. The sequence continues at coordinate 718,897 of JAJPUD010000080.1, read as the reverse complement.
AAATTTATTAAGCATCTAATATATGCCAGACACTGTGCTAAAACTAGGGAAACAAAAGAGGCTAAAAGCAATTACTGCCTGAAAGAGCTCACAATTTAATGGGGAAATAATAGGCAAACAAGTATGTCTAAACAAACTACATATAGGATACACAGGAAAGAATAAAAGGAGAGAAGGCACTAGAATTAAGAAGTTTTGTGAAAGGCTTCCTCTAGAAGATAGGATTTTTAGTTGGAACTTTAAAAAAAGCCAAAGAAATCAGGAATAGGAGGGAAGAAGGGAGAGAAGAAGGGAGAGGGGTCTAGGAAGGGGGGAAAGCCAGAGATACTGCACAAAACCAAAAGGTGAAGGGTCTTATTTGTGGAATAGCCAGGAAGCCAGTGTCACTGTATGGGACAGTACATGTCAGGGAGTAAGTTGTAGAAAGAAAACTAACATAGAAGAGGGCCAAATTATACAGAGCTTTGAAAAGTCAAACAGAGGATCTTGTATTTGATTCTGGAGGCAATAGGGAGCCATTGAAGTTTATTGAGTAGGGGTAGAAGAGGGATTGGAGTAGTGAGATGTGAGGCAGATTCACCATCATATTATTGCAACAGTAAAGATATGAGGTGATGAGGGCCTATGCCAGACTGGTGGCAGTATGAGAGAAGAGAAGGGGGATTATTTGAGGTTTTTGTTTTGTTTTGTTTTTCAATAGTATCTTATTTTTCCAAATAGATGTAAAGATAGTCTTTCTACTATGAGAGTCTTCCTGACTCCAACCCAACACTCTATGCACTGTAGCACCTAGCTGCCCTCTCTTCCTCTCTCTTTACTTTCTTTTTCTTTGTAAACAATCAGACTGAAGGTGGAGAAGGGCAGGAAAAGAAAAAAATATAAGAGGACACAGTGGAAGAAAAAGAAAGCAGAGTACAACAGTATTGCTATGGGATAAATATCTCCTTTCTGAGTACATGTGGTAAGTTACTGCTGCCAAGTAAATCCATCACAGCGCAGAAATTATAGAGGTAAAAACCTAGGTTTTATTATGCTTACACACAGAAAAAAATAACCCTGAACCTGGAATGGAGTTTCTGACAAGCCCTTCTGGAAAAAAATTACAACCAACAGATAATTATTTTATGTATTGCAATCTCATATATTCTCTTAGGCCATAAAAGTTAAGCAATCATACTCTTATATATCCCCTAAAGAAACAAACTTAATTAAACAGACTTGTTAGGTGAACTAAGTCAGGTTACAGATTAAACTACATTTAGAGGATTGGAAATGGACTGTTTGAGAGGGGAGATTTACATGCCTACAGTGTCAGTGTTAGGAGAATCCTTTCACAAATAGCCAACTCAATTTGGGAAGCTCAAACTCCACCCTTTGGTTTCTTATCTGAGGAATGTCCAAAAGTCTCCCCTAATTCTATTCTTCTGTGAACCAGGAGTTAGCCAAGTGAGGTTAATATTAACAGGAAACAACCAGTTATGAGAAATGAGAAATGGCATAATAAAATGTAAAAAGAAAATGAAAGATTCTCATGATATATGTTGTTTATAAGAATCATATTTGAAAGAAAGATTCCTACAGGATTAAAATTAGGGGTTGGAGCAAAATATATTTATGCTTTAGGTAAAGTAAAAAGAGTACTTGTGATGAAAAGGGATCAGGAATTCTTCCTGGGTAAGTGCAGACCAGAAGAGTAGTGGCCACACCTGTCACTAGATGACACCATCTTGGAAGTATTGAAAACTTGCAAACTCCTAGAACCTACTGTAAAAATAGCAGCAAAAAAGAAAAGAAAAAGCTTGAAGCTTAGGGCAGTAGCTCCCCAATCCCAGATTAGTAAAGCCCAACTTTAATTTAAGTTCAAAGTCAATAAATAGGATGGAAAAATGAACAAACAACAACAAAAAATAACCTGATCATAAAAAAGCTACTAAGATACAAAAGAAGATCAAGCACAAACACAGAAGAAGATAGTGGGGTGAAAACAGCTACAAGCAAAGCCTCAAAAGAAAATGCAGATTGCACACAAACTCAAAAAGAATTCCTGGAAAAGTTAGAAAAAGAGGAAAAATAGTTGAAAAATAAAGTAAGAATGGTAGAGGAAAGCTGGGGAAAGAAATGAGAGTAAAAAAAAAAAAGAAAAGATAATAAGCTTGGTAAAAGAGTCACGAGCATGCACGCACACGCATGCACACACATACACACACACACACACACATACACTCACAAATACTGAATAAAATAACACCAATTAGCCAAGTGATAAGTGGTACAAAAGCTCACTGAAGAAAATACATCCTTAAAAATTATAATTGGACAAATGGAAGCTAAGACCTCAAGACATCAAGAAAGAATAAAAGTCAAAAGAATGAAAAAGTTAGAAGAAAATGTGGTGTATTTCATCAAAAAAAAATAACTGACCAGGAAAATAAATCAAGGAGAAATATTTTGAGAATTTCTGGATTAATATATCTGCATGCTTCTACTTGATTAAATTTTTTTCTAGCCATTTAATTCTTTTTATTATTGTTTTAGGTTTTTTTTTTTTTTTTTTTTTTTTGGTTTTTGTTTTTTGCTGAGGCAGTTGGGGTTAAGTGACTTGCCCAGGGTCACACAGCTAGGAAGTGTCTGAGACCAGATTTGAACTCAGGTCCTCCTGACTTCAGGGATGGTGCTCTAACCACTACGCCACCTAGCTGCCCCTTTAGTTTCTATATGTAGAATTAAATATGAAATAAAACTTGTAAATTTGTAACATTTCACATAAAAATGTTATTTGATTTTTACCAGCTTCAAAAATCTGATCTTTGCCAACGTTACAATAAAGTGTTATAATTTTAAAAAATAAAAATGATTATTGAACTAGCTGAAAACCATGATTATAGAAAGATCCTAGACATCACATTTTGAGAATCTTGATCAAACAAGAGATAGAGAAGATCATAGAAAATAAAACAGACAACTTTGGTTATATGAAAGTCATAAGCACAAACACAATCATTAAAAATACCCCAAATCGTCCCTTCTGACAAATAAGCATATAAAAGCAAAACAACTTCAAACATAGGAAATGCATATCTTATTCTGAGTCTTTCATTTGTCTCTTTTCTACAGGAGGGCAGGGACACTCTAGATGGAAAAGTAGATAGAATGCCAGGTCTGAAACTTCTGACTTCAAATCTGGCCTCAGACTCTTATTAGTTGCATGACCCTGGGCAAGTCACTTAAACCTACTTGTCTTAGTTCCCTCATCTGTAAAATGAACTGGAGAAGGAAATAGCAAAACATTCTGGTATTTTTGCCAAAAAAAACCCACAAATGCAGTCGCAGAGTCAAACACAACTGAAATGACTAAACAACAAGATTGCTTCATCAGATGTTATGATTCATCATTTCAGTCAATATTTTTAAATCTTTAAAAGTTGGTTTTGTCTTTACATTAATTACTATATCAATTGTTCTCCTGCTTTTGTTCATTTCATTCTGTAACAGTTCATACAAGTCTTTATAAGCTTAACTGTTGTTTGTCCTTCATTCTCAAAGAGTATCAAGGATATGATGTCATGACATGCAAGTGACTTGGATTTGAGAGAGGGAGGGCAAGGTCACCTGCCTCACTTGCCCCTCCAGAACCATCTGGGTCCAGTGGCCATCAGGATATCTGGAGATGGTGAAATGGCAGATCTTGGACAAAAAACTAAAGTCTTCAACAGGGTTTAGCTTGACTAAGGTCACACTCATTCAATGACTAAGATAACATTTGAGGCAAAGAATAGCCTTTTTCACCTAGTCAAAAAATTAATCTAAATAAATAAATCTAGGAAGGGAAGACCCTCAGACTTTCTGGTCAAAACAGTAGCTTAACTACTTCCCACTAAATGCTAGTTATGCAAAAGACCATTATAAGTGTTTTTGCTGTTCAGTCACCTCAGTTGTGCCCAATTCTTTGTGACTTGCTCAGGGTCATATAGTGAGTAAGTGTCTGAGGCTGGATTTGAACTCAGATCTTCCTGACTCCTGGCCTGGCACTCTATTCACTGCATCACCTATCTATCCAAATATATATAGTGAATAGCAAGTAAACCCATTTACCCAAGCAGAGAGGAAGCAAAAATTATAGAAATTATATAGATTATAATATGCCAAAAATATATAGAATGAATGAGGTCTTCCACTGGGAGCAAAATAGCTTAACTTCAGCAAGAAAGAGATGCCTCAAACTCACCCAAAGCAAAATTCCCTAAAGCCTCCAGGGAAATTAAGCTGGAAATCAAAGACATTTTATTTCCTCTACATGTCTGCCTTCTAAAACATATCTCCAAGTTCTTTCTTTCCATGGGTCTCTCCCTGGAGAGTCTGGAACCCTGTGTATCCTCTTCTCAAAATATGAGTGAAGATTGTTGGAGCAAATCCCAATTTCCAGCCTCCACTGTCAGCACACATAATGCTGACAGCTGAAAGTTAAATGTGAAAAAAATAAGCCAATAGAACTGATATTAAATTTTAATCTTAATTATTTAGCATAAAAACTAGTTCTTAAAGTTTTTGAGAGAGAGACAAAGAGAGACACAGAGAGAGAGACAGAGAGACAGAGACAGAGAGACAGAGACAGGGAGACAGAGAGGGGGAGGAGGGAAGGAGAAAGGGAGGGGGACAGACACACAGAGATAGTGGAAGAAGAGAGAGAGACAGAGAGACAGAGACAGTGAGACAGAGATTCAGAGACAGTGAGACAGAGAGACAGAGAGACAGAAAGAGAAGGTTGAAGACTTGGAAAAAACCTCAAACCAATAAATGTTTTTAGCTCCAAAAACTCCAGTTACTTAAAAAGGTAGGCAAACAGTGGAGAGTATTTTCTCAACCAAGTATTTTTATGAATGTCCAGACTTAAAACCTTGGTTATATCTGTGACCACACTTTATGGGTTATATTGTAAAGAAGATTCTTATTCTGGCATGAATTGGACTAAGATGCACATTGGGGTCATCTCCATTTCTAATATTCTGTAATGGCTATTTTCAGTTTCTGAAACTTGGTTGCAATTTACTCTTTCAATTTTGTCTTTAAAACTTATGTGAACTAATGCAAAGTGAAGTGGGCAGAACCGAGATAACATTGTATACAATAAGAGCAATATTGTATGATTATCAACAGTGAATGACTTGGCTATTCTCAGCAATACAATGATCCAAGACAATTTCAAAGCTTTCATGATGAAAAATGCTATCCACATCCAAAGAAAGAACTGATGGAGTCTGAATGCAGATCAAATATACTATTTTTCTCTTTCTTTATTTTTTTTCTCTAGGTATCTTCTTTCACAACGTCATGAACATGGAAATATAGTTTGTATGACTGTACATATATAACCCATATAAAATGGTTTACTATCCCAGGGAAGAGAGGGTGAGGAGAGGATAAAATTTAGAACTTAAAATTTTAAAAAGATGAGTGTCAAAAATTATCTTTACATATAATTTTAAAAAATAAAATATTGTTTTTACAAACTTTTCTCCACAACACAGGGATTTTCTGTGAAAACACTGGATTTAGAATCAGGTGTGGGTTCAAAATTGGTTCATTGGAAAGTTTGAAAACAACTAGGAAAAACAACCTCCAAGGATTCCTCCAGATCTAGAAAATCTCATCCTTAAGAAAGTTTTTGCTGCATGAAAAAAATGCTCTGAATTACTATTGATTAGAAAAAATGCTGATTAAAACAACTCCAAAATACCATCCCAGGCCTATCAGATTGGCTACTATAACAGAAAAGGAAATGATAAATGTTGGGGAGGAAGTGAGAAAATTGATACACTAAGGCACTATTGGTGAAATTGTATACTGATCCAGCCATTCTGTAGAGCAATTTGGAACTATGCCCAAAGAGTTATAAAACTATACATGTCTTTTATTTTTAGGGTAGATTTTTTTATTGAAGCTTTTTATTTTCAAAACATATGCAAGGATAATTTTTTAACATTAACCCTTGCAAAACCTTGTGTTCCAATTTTCTTTCCCTTCCCCCAACTCCCTCCCTTAGATGGCAAGTAATCCAACATATGTACATGTCCTTTGACCAAGCAATATCACTACTAGGTCTGTATTTCAAAGAGATTTTTTTTAAAAAACTGGAAAAGGACCTATATATATATATACATATATATATACAAAAATATTCATAACCCTTCTTTTAGTGGTAGCAAAGAAGTGGAAATCAAGGGGATATGCAAAAATTGAGGAGTAGCTGAACAAGTTGTATGTGATTGTGATGAGATACTATTGTGCTTTAAGAGATGATGAGTAGGATGTTCTCAGAAAAACCTGGAAAGACTTAAATGAAATGATGCAAAGTGAAAAGAGCAGAACCGGGAGGGCATTGTAGACAGTAACAAAAATATTGTATGATGTTCTATTGTGAATAATTTGGCTATTCTCAGCAATACAATGATCCAGGATAACTCTGAAGCACTTAGGATGAAAGATACTGTCTATGTCCAGAGAAAGAACTGGTGGAGTTTGAATACAGATTGAAGATACTTTTGCTTTACTTTAAAAAAAAAAATTTCTTGTTGGGTTTTTTGTTGTTTTTTGGTGTTTTCCTTCACAACATGATTAACAAGGAAATTTCTTTTGTATGACTGTGTATAATAATCAAATTGATTTCCTTCTTAATTTGATTGGGGGGAGGGAATAAGGGGAGAAAAGGAGAGGGAAAGAATTTGGAACTCAAAAAATTCTTTAAACAAATGTTGAAAATTGTTTTTACATGTAACTGGGGGAAAATAAAATATTAAATTAAAAAAAGAAAGATTTGGCTGACATTCAAAGCTATCCACAACCTGGCACCATCTTACCCTTCCAGTGTAATGGAAACTGCTCCTCCCAGTAATAGATGCTTCCAGCACAGCTTTGATTAGCCCCTAGATTTGAGGATACCTGGCGCCTGGATGTGAGGATTGCATCAACCTTGTGGTGTTTGTTTGGCTTAGGGTGTTTGTAGGGCACCCAAGGAAAGTTGGATAGAGGGTTGATGAAAGATGAGAGTTGGGAAAATTTAGAGCCATCAAGGCTCCAAGCCAGGGAAAATAATAAAGAGCCAGAACCAGATAACAAGAGACGGAGAATGAGGAGAAACAAGGACAGAAAGCCAGAGGACTTTTCTGAGGCTGAGTCTTACTCATCTTGAGCTAGGACTTGGCTTTCTTCACACACTCATGCCCTTTCAATATTAAAGCAGCCACATTAATTTTGCAATGTTACCATGTTCATGTGGGAAATAGGAGCCACAAGACCCTAATGTCTCATTGTGCTTGGGTCAAGAGATGACCCTATCCCAAGCATTGAGACTTTGGCATATATCTGTTGAACAAATCATTAACATTATTTTCTGTTTCCTAGTTTACACTTTTGCCCTCATCAGATACCAGTGGATTTAACATCCTGGGACTAGGGGCATGGTTGGAGATGTTTTGAGGAATTGAGCCATAGAGTGCCTGCTGCTTATTTTAAGATCTTCTTATTTAACTTGTATCCTTTTGCCTTTCTGTGGTCATGGGGATTTTGAACAGTAGTTGTTTGTTTTTTAGATGAAGAAAAAACTGTTTTCTTTATCTCCCACCTCCTTCTTCCCTCCCCATTCCCCACAAATTTCCACATTGGCCATGTCCAAAAAATATACATCTCATTCTGTACCTTAAGTCTACTCCTATCTCAGCAGCTAAGTAAAATGCTTGGTTATTGGTTCTCTGGAATCATGAGTGGTCATTTCATTAATCAGATTTCTTAAGTCTTTTTGGTTTTCTTTATAATGTAAGTATTGTATAAAGTGAAAGTGCTTTTCTGTTTCTACTCATTTTACTCTGCATCAGTTCATATAAGTATCCCCAAGTTTCTCTGAAGACATCACTTTCATAGCATTTTTAATATTTTATGCATTTTTTGCATTTTTAATAGCATAATAATAGTATTCCATTATATTCATAGACCATAATTTCTTCTTCAAATAATAGATACCATATTAGTTCCAAGTTCTTTGCTGCCATAAAAAAGAACTGCTATAAATATTTTTGTACATATGGGTTCTTTTCCTCCTTTCATCTCTTTGGTATAGATGCCTAGTGGTTTGGGACAGCTAAGTAGCATTGTGGATAGAACATTGGGCTTACAATCAAGAGGATTCATTTTCCTGAGCTCAAATCCAGCTTCAGACACTTACTACCTGTGTTACTCTGGACAAGTTACTTAACCTCGTTGCCTGAGTTTTCTCATCTGTAAAATGAGTTGGAGAAGGAAATGGCAAACCACTTCAGTATCTTTGCCAAAAACAAACAAGCAAACAAACAAACAAAGCCAAATGGCATCTCTACAAAAATAGTCAGATGTGACTGAAACAATTCAACAATAATTTCCAATTCTAATTCAGTGCTTGACACCCAAGTACTCATTAGAGATTTTCTGATGGACTAAAAGGGTATGTTAAACCCATCTCCCCTCTCTTGCCAGGGTCTTAGCCCCTCAGAGACATGTTGGTTATATCAAACATCTCATTGTATGTCACTTACACTTACCCACTAGACAACATTGGGAGTTCCATTATGGAAGGACATGAGGTAGTGAAAATGACAATATCAATAATACCATGTTACATGGGTATAATGCTTACTTATTGTTTTCAAAGCACTTTATAATTTACAAAGGACTTTCACTAGGGCTAGCTGTGAGAATTGCAGGGTCATAAATAGTAGTTTTGAATAGATGATGGGCTCAAATAGGTTCTGAATGTAGCAATGTAGTACTAAACCAAACCTTATCCCATACAGTCTATTCCTTAGCCAAATATGATTCTTGAGCATACATACACTGTGATCCCCTGCCTCTGAACATTTACCCACTTTTCTTTGCCTGCTAAACTCCGAATCCATATTAAAAGGTCAACTTAAAAGACACCTTCTTCCCAAAGCTTTCCCTTATATCCCTAGTCAATAATTAGACTCTTATCTAATACTTGATTTTGAATTTCTTATGCACTTATCATGTATTATTGTACATGATAGTTATCTCTGTCTCTTATCTTCCTAGTAGACAATACAATCCACAAGGGCAAGGACTGCTTCAGATAAACTTTTTATTCTACTCACCCAAATACCTAGCTTAGTGTTCTATACATAATAGTTCCCCATAAGTATTTGTTAAATGAATGAAGGCAGAGTTACTGTCCACATGTGATAGGTGAGGAAAGGGAAGCCCAGAGGATTAAGTAGTTTCCAATCCAATCTAATAAACATCTATTAATTACCTACTATGTGCAAGCTTTGGGGAGAGAGGATGGTTGCAAATACAAAACAATAATCCCTATCGTCAAAGGGGCAGCTAGGTGTTACAGTGGACAGAGCACAGAGCCTGGAGCCAGGAAAATGTGAGTTCAAATCTGACATTAGATACATGACTCCAGGCGAGTTACTTAGCCCCTATTTGCCTTGGGATCCACTGAAGAAGGAAATGACAAACCATTTCAGTATCTTTGCCAAGAAGTCTGTCCATGTAGAGTCAGGAATAACCAAAAAGTCAGTGTGACTTTAAACAACAATAATCCTCTAGAAATTTTTTTTCTTGTCCAAATAAATAAATACTTTAGTTTGTCCAAGGTAACACAGAAATGGCGCCACCAAGCCCTTCTGTTGACTGCCAGTTGTAGAATAGCAGAAAGAGCCTAAGGCACTGTCCAGTCTGATGTTAATTAGCAGTTCAGTAAGCCAGTGAGAAATGGAAACAGAGGCTTAGAACAGTCTCATTCCTCTTGTTTATGTCTCTTGTCACTATTTTTGGTATGAAAACAAGTACGAAATTCTCAAAGCTAGTCCTACTGAAAGTCCTTTGTAAACTATAAAGTGCTTTAAAAATAATAAGCATCATATCCATGTAACATGGTATTATTAATATTGTCATTTTTACTACCCCATGTCCTTCCACAATGGAACTCCCAATGTTGCCTTGTGGGTAAGTGTAAGTGACATACAATGAGAAGGCTGATATAACCAACATGTCTCTGAGGGGCTAAGACCCTGGCAGGAGAGGGGAGATGGGTTTAACACACCCTTTTAGTCCATCAAAAAGTCTCGAATGAGCACATAGATGCCAAGCAATGAACTAGAATTGGAAATTATTGTTGAGTCGTTTCAGTCACATCTGACTATTTTTTATTTAAGTTGGTGTTTTCTTGACAAAGACATTGGAGTGGTTTGTCATTTCCTTCTCCAGCTCATTTGACAGATGAGGAAACTGAGGCAAACAGGGTAAGTCATTTGTCCAGGGTCGCATAGCTAGTGTCTGAGGCTATATTTGACCTCAGGTCTTCCTGTCTTCAGATCCAGCACTTACTGTACCAAATAGCTGTTCCAGAAAGCTGTCTGAACCACAGATTATTCATCTGTAAAATGAAAGGGATGTTATAGAGACCTCTAAAGTTCCTCCTAGCTCTCACATTTTATGTTCTATGTTCTAAGCTTCCTTCTAGTGTTCTTCTTTATATGATATATTTATATTCTCTATATTTTATATATTAAGAGCTCTTTCAGCTCTGACATTCTATGACTCAAAGTTTTCTCTTAGCTGTAATGTTTCATAATTCTAAAGTCTGAATGAGGGCTACAGATGGGAAGAGCTTATAAGAGAACAAAGAAGGTAGATCTCAGTGAAGGATAAGATAGCCCAGGAAGACTTCCTGGAGGAGTAGAGGTGGAGCCTCTGGAATGCAGTAGTGAAAGCCTGCAGAGGAAAATAAGAGCAGATGAATAAAGGACCTGGGAACACCTGGCTAAGGGACACAACTTGTTGCATGATCTTCTGACAAACAAGAAGGCCTTGGAGGTGACCTCCCTCAGTATTGCCCAAGGATGTATTTTCAGGGCCTGTAATCAGAGTCATTACAGGGACTGGTTTGTTGGAATGTGGTGACTAGGGATTGGTGGTTGGCCAGTCTCTACCAACCTGACATCGCAGGTTCTGAAGCCTGTTAGTCCACATGACCTCCTCTCCTACAGCTCCTTCTGTCCTAGAAGGACTATGGCAACCACACTTGAACAGAATCCATCTGTTATCTCCAAAAGGTCTGGCCTGCAACCCAAAAGATGATCCTAGAGAAGTTGTTCTAAGAGGGAAAGATGTGTAATGAAAAGAAACTTGAATGGGGAGTCAGGAGATCAGGGTTCAAATCTTGCCTTTGCCACTTACTTGACCTTGAGTAAATGGCTTCCTACCTCTGATCCATACAACAAACCAAGGTGATAGAAATAGCTAAAAGTGAACTTAGAAATCAGTAGTCCAGCTCTTTCATTTTATAGAGGAGAAAACTGAGGTCTCAAGAGGGAACTGACTTTTGTGCAAGATCACACACAGACAGATTATTAAGTAGCAGATAAGGAATTCAAACAGAGGCTTTTGGGCTGCAAAATCAGTACCCCTTCCATTACTACAATAGGCAAGGCTAGAATTATTATGCCCAATTTATAGATGGCAAAGCTGTGAAGGCTCTAAGCAAATTATCAAGCATAGTAATGACACAACAATAACAATAATGTCCTACTTCATTTATATTGAGTTGAATGGGTAATCTAGAGAGGATGAATAATGGCCAAAGCAAGTTATCCTCCTGGGACCCTTGGGGGAGAAGCAGGCTAAAAGGAGGATGAAGAGCCAATTCTGAAGCAATTTCTTCCCAAAGGAATTGGCCTAAGAGAATTCAAGGCAGAGAAACAGGCTCTATCTAGAAGGAGGTGTCTGAGTTTATGAAGAAATTTTAAAGAACTCATTGCTCATAGGGTTGGCAGGCCACGGAGAATCCCATAATGTCAGTGCTGGAAGGGACATTAGTACACAGATGATCTAATTTAGAAAATAGCTTGTTTGTGCTGGAATAGGATTAGAGGCTATCTAATCCAATCCCACTGTTTTATAGATGGGGAAACTGAGGTGCAAAGAGAAGGAATGTTTTGTCTTAGTAAAAAATATGAGAAAAACTAAGCTTGAAGAGACTTCAGAATATAAAATATCAGAACCTGAAGTTTCATTTCTCAGCTTTGGATATTTTCTTTGACTCTTTCCCATGTCTGGAATTTTCTCCCTTCTCACCTCTGCTATTGGTTTCTCTATTTTCCTTTAAATTCCAACTTAAATCACATCTTCTACAAGAAAACTTTCTGAACTCTTCTTAATTCTAGTCCCTTCTCTTTTATTTATTTTCTATTTATCTTCTATATTTATACATATGTGTTTGCTTTTTTCCTTTCCATTAGATTGTAAGTTTCTTGAGGGCAGGGACTCTTTTACCTTTTGTATCCTCAGTGCTTAGCACAATACCTGATAGATATTTATTGACTGACTTAAGGGATCTTAGATATTACTTAGTCCAACTCTCTCTCCAAAGTTATCATGAATTTTTTAACTACTAAATCCAATACCTTTCTTCTTGACTCATCTTGACTAAGTCTTTTGAAGCTACTGGCTATCTCTTGCTCCTGGACACTCTTGCTTTGGCATTCATAGCTTTGTTCTTTCTCAGTTATCCCATTATTTCCTGTGATGAATCATTACCATGTTCCACTCTATATGAGCTTCGACAAAGCTCTGCCCAGTGCCTTTTTCTCGGGTCTTCTAGTGGTTTCATCAGCATTAATGGATTCAATTATCATCTCTATTCGGATGACTCCCAAAGGGTATCTATCTAGCCCAAATTCTATCCTGAGCTCGATCTCAAATTCAACATGTCCAAGATAGAACTCATTATATTCTCTTCCAAAAGTATCCCTCCTTTAAATTTTCATTCCACTTTATTTTACAATCATTCTAGCCCCTTTCTTCCCCATCATTTCCCCCACTTTCTATATCCCATCAGTGATCAATTTTTGCCAATTTTACTCCCACATCTTTGTAATCTATTTCCTTTTTGCTTGTCACATCCCTTCCACCTTACTTCAGGTCGCCATTATCTCTCACTCGCACTACTGCAAGTTTCTAAATTGTTTTCTCTGCTTCTTCTACTCCTTATTTCCAATCGATTTCTGAAACATTTTGCCCTATCAATGCTTCCCCACAGTGACTCCCCTTTGCCTCTGGAATAAAATGCAAATGCTTTAGGCTGGCAATTAGATCCCTACATAATATGACTCCCATTTATATTACTAATTTAATCTAGAATTCTCATTTTACACACTCTCCATTTAAGTCAAATTGACTAGTTAGTTGTTCCTCAGCCACAATAAGTCACCAGCTATCCCAGCATTTTTGCCAGGATTATCTTCCAAATATGGAATGTTCTCCTTCCTCTCCAACTCTTATAATTCAGAAATTCCCTTATCTGATCATAATCTATTGTCATTCCATCTGCCTTGTAACCTCAAATCCTATTTTCCAACATCATCATGACTTCCAATCCCTCCAACCTGAAATTTTTTTTCCCAAAACATCATTCCTACCCTAGCTTTGCTTTTCTCCCTTGCCTGTCTTTTCATGAATCAGTTCAATTCCTATTGAATCAGTTCCTACAGTCCCTTTGGTCTATCATCACTCTTGCCCTGCCAAACCTTTTCTCCCATTGGAAAGTTCCCTTCAGAGCTTCCATTTTGGGGAAGAGAGAGAGAGGGGCCCAAATTGACCAACTTTCATTTCCCTCCTAACTCTGCTTTTGACTTGATGAACTTCAATACTGTTCCCCTTGTGGGTACTTGACTGCCATTCCTCCTATATTATCTATTCCTCTCCTATCTCCCCTCAGCTGAGAACCTTACCTTAAATTTCACAGAAAAACCTAAACCAGTCAAGAAGAGCTCCCTTTTCTCTTCTCGTCCCACAGCACTAATATTCCTTCGAAAGCTACCATCCCTGTCTCATGTGAAAAAGTAGTACTTCTTGCCAAGGAAGATCCCTCTCCATGCACAAGTGATCCCATTCCTTTCCATATTCCCCAACAGATTGTTCCTTCTACCACCCCTCTCTCACTTATCTTCAGTCTCTGTCCACCAACTGCTTCCCTATTACCTACAAATACTTCTATGTCTCTCTCATCCTCTAAAAATAAACATACCTCACTTGATCCATCCATCCCCACTATTAATCGTTATCTGTTCTCCCTTTCTTGGCTAAACTTCTTGAAAGGGCCATCTAAGATTCATTGCTTCCATTTCCAAAACTGAACTCATTATTTTCCTTCCAAATCCTATGGCATTCCAACTTTCTTATTACTGTGGAGGGCATCACCCATCATCCCAGTTGCCCAGGCTTTCAATCAAGTGTCATCTTCAGCCCTTCATTCTCCTTCTCATCCCCTAAAAACAATCAATTGCCAAATCCCATTGATTTTACCTTCTCATGCTCCCTTCTTTCTTCTGATATTGCCCCCCACACACAATGGGGCAGTTCTTCATTTCCTGACACCTGGATAATTGAACAGTTCTGGATGAACTCAGGAAAAGATGAACTCCAATCCATCTCCCACTCTGCTGTCAAATTGATCTTCCTAAAGTACAGGTCTAATCATGTCATAGTCTACTCAATAAACTGCAGTGACTCCCTTTTATCTCTAGGAGAAAATATAAAATCCTCTGTTTGGCATTTGAAGGGACCTTCATAACCTGATCCCTTCTTATCTTTCCAGTATTCTTTTACCTTCTCTTTCAGCCCAATATACCCTCTATTCCAGAAATTCAGGCCTCCTTACTGTTCTGGGCATGGTAGATTTTTGATTTTCATTTTTTTTTCAAATTTCCCCTCCAAGACAGCAAGCAATCTGATGTCATACATGTACAATCACATTAAACATATTTCATGATTCATTTGCTGGCTGTTTCCCATGCCTGGAATTCTTTCCTTCTTCAATTTTATCTCCTGGCTTTCTCCAAATTTTAATTAAAATCTCACCTTTTCCTTTGTTGATTCCCTTTAATAACCCTATCTTCCCTCTGTTGATTATTTTCATGAGGCATGTTGCTTCTCTCATTAGACTGTGAACTTCTTGAGATCAGAGACTATCTTTTGCATTGTAGGCATTTAATAAATACCTGTTGACTTGACCGATAGAATTCTGCTTTCTTCAAAGCTCTGCTGAGGGGTCACTTCCTAGAGGCCTTTCCTGATATCCTTCCTAGTCCCAAGTTCTCTCTGTGTGTCTTAAAATTACTTTGAATTCTTTTCTATGAACCTTTTGAGTGGGTTATTTTTCCCTCATATCCCACCCAGTAGACCCTAAGCTCCTCAAGGGGTGGGATTATTTTTTGTTTTTCTGAATTCTCAGAGCTTAACACAGTATCTTTTACATTATTGTTATTGAACCATTTTCAATCATGTCTCATTCTTCATGACCCCATTAGAGGTTTTCTTGGCAAAAACACTAGAATGGTTTGCCATTTCCTTCTCTAACTCATTTTACAGTTGAGGAAACTGAGGCAGAGTAAAATGACTTGCCCAGACTGAGACAGCTAGTAAGTGTCTGAAACCAGATTTTAACTCCAGATGATGTGTCCTCCTAATTCCTGGTCTGGTCTTCTAGTCACTGTGCCACCTAGGTATTATTATTATAATAAGGATGATAATGTTTTATTTATATAACTATAATACAAGTTAGTAAAGATTAAACAAAGTAACCTGAGAGATTTGATAAGGAAGGATTCACTTTTAACTGGGAGAAATCAGGAAAGATTTCAGGGAAGAAATGAAACCTGAGCTGTGTCTTGAAAGAAGTAAAAAACAATTGATTATAATAGGCCATAAAGTAATCTTCAAAAATAACCAAAAATGACATAATAATAAAGTAGAATGGTGCACCTTCAAAGTTTGATAGATTCTGATTTCTTGGAGGTCTTCCAACAGAAGCTGGATGACCAGTCCAATATGTTATGGTGGGGATTCCTTTGTTATCTGAGTTGGATCAGACAGCTACTCAGTTTCCCCCCAACTTTTAGACTGTGATTCTCTTATTATATTAAATACCTTTGGATACCTGCATATCACAAGAAGGTGCATTTTTGATCTCGACATAGCTGATCCCTCTACTAATGGCTCACCTCTGTCATGAGGTAGCATCAGGGAAGAATTGGTTTTATTGCTATCTTTTTTTTATATCACCTACATTTTCCCCTGTATCCTTCTTTCCCAACTCCTGGAGAGTTATCCCTTGTAATTAATATTTTTAAAAGGAAAAGGAAAAAAGTTCATCAAAACTAACCAACATTCCAAAAAAGTCTGATGTTATATGCAATGTCCTGTGTGGAGCAGGGGAGAAGAGAAGGGAACAGAGAGAAGTCTCTTCTTATGTCTATTTTGGGGCCAGTCTTCTTCAAAAAATAATAACATGGTATTACATTTTGATTGTTCTTATTGTTGCTTTTTCCACTTACTTAGTTTGGACCATTATGTATGTTGTTCTCCTGGTTCCAATAACTTCATACAAGTATTCCTATACTTCCTTATATTCTTCATATTCATTGTTCCTTATAGTGAAGTAATATCACATTTACAATTACAATTACATTTACATACCGTAGTTGATTTGGCCCTTCCCCAGTTGAGGAACATCTATTTTGCTTCTATAAAAAGTACTCTACAAATGTTAGGGTTTATAGTGGACCTTTCTTATCTTTGATCTCATTGGGGGATATATCCCTGAGGATAAATGATCTCCAAATTAAAGAGTATAGACATTTTAGTCACTTTCTTATCAGAATTTCAAATTGCTTAATAGTTGGACCAATTCACAGCTCCACCAACAGTGGAGCTATTTCCACAGCACTCCAACATTGACTATTCAAGAAAGAACTGTAGTGAGCACACAGAGAACCATATTACCTTTATATATTATTTCATTTTTGTAAACACTCGATTCACTGCTCAATATAGTATCTATGCTTTCCCCTCCTGTGTAAGTCTGACCCACGCTCCTCCAGAACTTCTTTATAGACAAAACTATAGCTAGCAATTTCTGTACCTGAGGCAAGCTGCAGGAGTGGAGATGGTGATAGGCTCATCTAGGGTGTGGTACCCTGGTGTGGGCAGGGCCAGGGACAAAGGAGGAAACATTCCAGGCCATCTGCAGTGCTGACATGGGGCAGGGCAGGTAGGAGAAACAACCCTATGGTCTCTCAGTGCCCTTTAAATTGCCCTCCCTGGAGCAAAGTGCCAGTTGCCCTACCCTAGTTATATCTTTACCTATATAGGACATAAACAATGTTCCATCTAGTTCTTTTACATCTATTGTGAATATCAGTGCAGCACCTGGGCTATCTACCTTTCACCCTTGATTGAGGAACGACCCATTTATTTTCCTGGTCATATATCTCCTTGAGGATATATTTTATGCCACTACTCACACACAAGTCATGGTTGATAATATGTTTTAACCACCATGAGGTTTTCCTTGACCCTTTTGGTCACCCACAACTATGATTGCTTTGTGATTGTGGTGTTCTGTGGTTCCCAGTCATATGGTAGTAGTTTACTATTCTGTTAAATAAGGGAGGTTGGAATGAAGATCCTTTTTTTTTAATTAAAGCTTTTTATTTTCAAAATATACACATGGATAATTTACAAAACCCTATGTTCTGATTTTTTGGAATGAAGATCCTTAATGTCCCTTCTGCCTCTAGATTATGTGACCTTATGATCAGTGGGAAAACAATTAATAATGCACATTATTACTTGGTAAGTGCATTAAAGAGAGAAGCAAAGAAAGATTTCTTGGAAATTAAGGGGGAAGAACACGGATGAAGCAATCAGAGGAGAAGCCAGCATTTGGGCAGGCTTAAGAGTGAGACTAAAAAGTAGGTAAGAATTGAGAGTGGAGAGGGAAGACAGAGATAGTAAGCAAGAGCACACAGAACCATTTTTAAGGAGTTGATAGTAATATAGATTGCGGGAGTGTAGAGTATACGGGGATATGGATCCTCTGTCAGCCTTATTTTCTTCATCTATAAAATGGAGTTAATAATAGCATCTCCCTTACAGGGTTATTGTGAGATAGTGTTTTTAAATAATAATAATAGCTTTTTATTTTTCAAAATACATGCAAAGATAGTTTTCAACATTTACCTTTGCAAAATCTTGTGCTCCAAATATTTCTCCCTTCCTCTTTTTCTCCCCCTTTCCCTAGATAGCAAGCAATATAATATAGGTTAAATATGTACAATTCTTTTAAATCTATTTCCACATTTATCATGCTGCACAAGTAAAATCAGATCAAAAAGGGAAAAATGAAAAAAAAAAACAAGAAAGCAAACAACAACAACAACAAAAAGTGAAAATACTATGTTGTGA
Organism: Myrmecobius fasciatus; assembly: GCA_023553655.1. Classification (NCBI taxonomy): domain Eukaryota; kingdom Metazoa; phylum Chordata; class Mammalia; order Dasyuromorphia; family Myrmecobiidae; genus Myrmecobius; species Myrmecobius fasciatus. Next base: position 700,600 of record JAJPUD010000080.1, on the reverse strand, counting down.
TCTACATTCAGTCCCCATAATCCTCTCTCTGGATGCAGATGGTTCTCTCCATCACAAATCTATTGGAATTAGCCTGAATCACCTCACTGTTGAAAAGAACCAAGTCCATCACAGTTCATCATCACATAATCTTGTGGTTGCTGTGTACAATATGTGAAATAATATTTGTTTTTTTATTAAAGCTTTTTATTTGTAAAACATAAGCACGGGTAATTTTTCAACTTTGACCCTTGCAAAGCTTTCTGTTACAAATTTTTCCCTCTTTCCTCCCACCTCCTCCCTTAGATGGCAGGAAATCTAATACATGCTAATTATGTTAAAATACTTGACAAATTGAATATGTGTATACATATTTATACAGTTATCTTGCTGTACAAGAAAAAATTGAATCTATAAGGAAAAAAAAATCTGAAAAGGAAAACATAATGCAAGCAAACATCGATAGAAAGCGTGAAAATGCTATGGTTGTGGTCCATACTCAGATCCCACAGGCTTCTCCCTGGGTGCATATGGCTTTCTTCATCACTGAACAGCTGGAACTGATTTGAAACATCTCATTGTTGAACAGAGCCATGTCCATCAGAATTGATCATCATATAGTCTTGTTGTTGCCCTGTATAATGATCTCCTGGTTCTGCTGATTTCACTCAGCATCAGTTCATGC
>JAJPUD010000080.1:639964-699836 GCA_023553655.1 Myrmecobius fasciatus | reverse complement strand
CCCAGTGTGAAATAATATTTGTAAGGAGCTTAGCACAGTACCTGACACATTGCAAAAATTTAATAAATACTCATTTCCCTCTTCCTGACAGCAGGTCCAGCACTCTTTCCTTTTGGCTACTCACCAAAGTTTTGACTGAGTCACAGTGGATTTGTTTTGAGATTAAATAATTTGCCCCAAGTCAGGGGCCTGGATTCACCTGGAATGCAATTTGAATCCAGGTCTCTCCTGGATCCAAGAACAATGTTCATTCCTCAGATTAAAAAAAAAAAGGCAAAAACAAAAACAAAAAACCAGATCATTCTCTGTGCTGTATACCATGTATTCCAATCTTGTATTTTTCCAAGTGAAATATTTTGCCTGTTTAAAAGGATAAAATGCTACCTTTAAAATGGGAACAGCTATCTTTGTGTTCCCTATCTTAAAGAGTTATTGTGAAGAAAGCATTTTGTTAACCTTAATGCACTATATAAATATGAGTATTATCATTATTATGGTCTCAAGAAGACAGGCCAGTCATCTTTTGTCTTTGAATATACAAATTACAACTGAGTCCTATTAGGGGCAAAAGCCACAAGTAGATAAACAATTTAATAATTATCCAATATTGACACTATACATTTATCTTTGAATCCTAATGTACCACAATCTATATCTCCACAGTGCATATTTCCTTCATCCAGTGATGACTAACCAATAATTAAATTTCACTCTTGATTTCTGTATTGTTGCTTAAAATACTAATGGATAGAATGTGCATGACTCCAGGTAGTAGGTACACAGATTTCTGCAATGTAGATTTAGAATGGAGGTGAGAAGGTAACTTTAGGTATTATCCAGTCCAATCCCCTCATTTTACAAGTGAGAAAGTTGAGGCTCAGAGAAATTAAATGATTTATCTGAGTTCACACAGATAGTAATTGGAAGAGTCAACATTCCTACCCCATGATGTCTGACTCAAGAGGCAACATTCATTCCTGTATACCAAGATGCGTTGTTGAAAATTTTGAGAGAAAACAGGCAGATCCACCATATTTATGATCATGTAATTAATTGAAAGGTGTAAAGAATATGATTTCACTGTCTTTATTATTGCTGACCATAAAAAACATTAACTTCATTAACATAAAAGGATCCTTCCACAATAATATATCTCTCATGCATATCAAAACTGAGCAAGAGTCCTTGAAAGATGAAATGACACAAAATGTTTTTGATGGCTCTTTGATTATTAATATGAAGTCATAAATCAGGGAAGTATAGTCTTGACAAATGTGTTTGTCACTATAATGAAAGATGTCAGTATTGTGTCCAAGATGAAGATAAAATCTTTATGTAGCACAGATAAATTCTGCGGTCTTCATCTCAACTTCCACTGACACAGAACCCAGTCCCAAAATTACGGCAACTTCATTCCATAATGAAGTAGCTCTCTCTAAGCAGGAGAATTGTTTTTCTAATGCAACAGCTAATGAACTCCCACCAATATGTTTTCCTCCATAATTACCAGTTGGTATCAAGTACTCAAATCATTTTAATTAGTGTTTAGAAATGAATATATGGCACACAAAACATCTTTCCCACATGTCTCTGACATACTTTCACCTCATTCCATAAAGAATCCAAGAGAAAGTTATCTCAGGCTTTGGAGGCCACATGTGGCAAAGGAGTATTTGATAAAGTATTGAAGATGTAAAGGTCATCTTGAAATGATTAAATAACTTCTTGTATATGATTGTAGTGGAATACTAGTGTGCTATAAGAAATGATGAACAGGATGATTTCAGAAAAACCTGAGGAGACTTACATGAACTGATGCAAAATGAAACGAGCAGAACCAGAAGGACATTTGTAGATGGTGAGAGCAATATTGTATGATCAACTGTGAATGACTTAGTTATTCTCAGCAATACAATGTTCCCACAACTGTGATGGATGTGGCTCTTTTCAACAATGAGGTGATTCAAGGAAATGCTAATAGACTTGTGATGGAGAGAACCATCTGCATCCAGAGAGAGGACTATGGAGACGAAATGTGGATCGCATCACAGATTTTCTCCATTTTTGTTGTTGTTATTTGCTTGCTTGGCTTTTTTTTTTCTTTCTCATTTTTTCCCTTTTTGATCTGATTTTTCTTGTGCAGCATGATAAATGTGGGAATAGTTTTAGAAGAATTATACATGTTTAACTTTGCCTGATGTCTAGGGGAGGGGGGAAATGGGGAAGGAAAGAGAAAAGTCTTGAACACGAGATGAATACTAAAAACTGTCTTTGTGTGTATTCTGAAAAGTAAAAAGCTATTATTTTTAAAAATGCAATGATCCAAGATAATTCCAAAGGATTCATGATGAAAAATGCTATCCACATCCAGAAAAAAAAATTGATCAAAGCATACTATTTTTCATTTTCTTTATTTTTATGGGGTTTTTTGTCTATGTCTTCTTTTACAGTTTGACTAATATGGAAATACATTTAGCATGATAACACATGTATAGCCTATATCAAACTACTTACTGTCTCAGGGAAAGGAAAAAGGGAGAAAATTTAAAACTCAAAAAAAAATTTAGATGAATGTTAAAAATTGTCTTTATATGTAATTGGGGAAAATTAAATATTATTTTTTAAAAATATCTTCAGGGAAGCTAAATGGTAACAATGAATAGAGCACTGGTTCTGGAGTCGAGGACCTGAGTTCAAATCCAGCCTCAGACATTTGAGCTTTACCATCATCTGGGGAGATACTTATAGGACATCAGTGAAAAGTCTAGAACTCTTTAATCCTCTAAAATTTATAAGATCCTTCTGTGACCAAGTTGGGAAAGAAGAAAGCAAGTCATTCTCTCCCCTCTCCTTCACTTCTCTTCCTCCACCCCAACTGATTCCAAATGCCTATCAATTGACTTTTTAGGACTTGACTACCATGTTCTCCCTTTGCTCTGCATGTCCTTCAAATCTTATGAGTTCTGAACTACCTCCTAATTTTAGACAAAATAAACTACCTAGGACAGGACCAAGTGCCTCATGGGATCAAAAGAAACTTTCAACAACACCAGTTTTTCAAGGATTTTCTACACTTAGTTGAAAGATTTTGATTAATTGATTAAGACAGGTTCTTGTCTGGTTAATAAATAAAGATTTGCAGCTCATTACTTACTTCAAATTATTGTAGGATAATTGTCTAGGTTGACTCTAACTTATAAATGGTATAATGAGAAATGAGATGGTATAGTGAATCCCAGAGAATAGCATGATGTGGAGTAGCAATGTGAGAAGATTGGAAATTTAGGAAGACAGCAGGTTATAAAGGGCATTAAAAACCAAACAGAGGATTTTATGTTTGATCCTGGAGGTGACAGAGAGCCACAGGAATTCTTTGAGAGATGAGGATTGGATATGTAAATTGGGGGATCATCTGCATGGAGATAACAATCAAATATATAGGAAATGGTCAGAGAGAGACAGAGAGGGAGAAAGACAAAGAGAGAGGGGGAGAGAGAGGGGAAGGAGAAGGGGGAAGAGAGAAGGGGAGAGGAAGGGAAGAGTGGGGAAAAGGAGTGAAGAGGGAGGAGAGAAGAGGGAGAAGAGAAGGGGAAGGAGGGGGAGAGGAAGGGGAGATGAAAAAAGGCCCAAGACAAAACCTTGGAAAAGAACCAGGCTCAGGGGGAGTAGATGGCGGAAGGCACAGTAAAGAAAATGGAAAAAGTATAGTCAGATGGTCAGGAGGATTAAAAGAGAGTGGGATCCCAGGAGCTAAGTGTGGAGAGTAGCCAGGATGCTTGGGTGGTCAGCCATGTCAAAAGTTATAAAGATCTTCATAAGAACAAGGACCAAGAAAAGTCAACTGAATTTTTCAGTTAAGAAATCATTGCTAAGGTGATTCAAGGCAATTCTAAGAGACTTGTGATGGAAAGTGCCCTGTACTTCCACAGAGAGAACTATGGAGACTGAATATGGATTAAAGCATAGCTTTTCACTTTTTTATTTGTTTGCTTGCTTGCTTTGGGTTTTTTTTTCCCCTTTTTCATGTTTTTCTCCTTTTGATCCGATTTTTCTTGTGCTGCATGACAAATATGGAAATATGCTTAGAAGAATTGTACATGTTTAACCTATTTCAGATTGCTTGTTTCTTGGGTAGGCGGAAGAGAGGGAGAAAAATTTGGAACACAAAGTTTTATAAAAGTGAATGTTGAAAACTATCTTTGCATGCATTTGGAAAAATAAAATACTATTTCATATATATGTATACATATATATATATATATAAAATGATCAATTTTTAAAAAGGAAATCATTGCAAATTCTGGAAAGAGCAGTTTCAGTTGAGTGGTGGAGATGGAAGCGAGATTATTATTGAATTTACAAATAAATGCTCCCACTCTACTGGCTCTTCCTTGCTACCTATACACATGCCCTTGTCTCCTCCATCATTTAAAAAAAAAAAAAAAACCTTTACTTGAACCATCCATCCTTGATAACTATGGTCCTATTCCTCCCCTTTCCAATTAAATTCCTAGATAAAGTCACCTATCACTGATGCCCCCATTTATTTTCCTTTCATTTCCTTCTAAATCCTTGGCACGCTGGTTTCCAATCTCATCATTGAGCAGAAACCATCTTCTCTAGAGTGACCAATGATGTCCTACTTGCCAAATCTAACAACAGTGGTATCCCTGAACATAATAGGACAATTCGGAAGAAGAGAAGGTTTGGAAGACAGACAATAAGTTCTTCTCAGTCCTCCTCATTTGATGCTGTTGATAATCTTATCCTCATGGAGAAAAATTTGTACATACAATGATGCAAAAACAAATCACTTTGAAAGACTTAAAAACTCTGATCAACTCAATGACCAATCATAACTCCAGAGGACTGATGATGAGGTATGTTGTCAACCTCCTAACAGAGGTGACAGATTCAGGATGTGTATGCATGTGTGTATACATGGCATACATATAAAATACCTGTTTTATTGCTTTTTTATATATAAACATATAATATACACTCATGTGTGGGTTATCACATGTATATGTATATTGTGTTATATATACACATGTATATACAATATAAATATAAAGGGAACGATTTAATCATTCATAGCCATTAATCACTAAACTAATAAGAGTAGTGGCTATGTGAGTAGAGATAAAAAGACTGTGTCCTGGAGACACAGTTGTGAAGGTAGAAATAACGTAATTTGACAATGGATTAGTGATGGTCAAAGTTGACACAATTTTCAGGTTGGATGGCTGGAAGGACGGTGACATTACTAAATATAATAGGATAATTCAGAAGAAAAGAAGGTTAATGAATAAAAGTCTTTAAATACGTATACATAGAGACAGAAATGGAGACAGAGAGACAGAAAGACAGACAAAAAAGAAAGAAAGGGAGGAAAGAGAGAGAGAGAGAAAAGGAGATAAGGAGACACAGAGAGAGCAGAAGAGACAAGAGACAAAGATACAGAGAGGAAGAAAAGAAAGAGAAGATGGGGATAGGGGAGAGAGAAAGAAAGAAAGGGGAAGGAGGAAGAAGAGAAGGGGGAAAGAAGGAGGGAAAAGAAAGAGGGAAGGGGAAAGAAGAGGAGAGGGGGAAAAGGGAGGGAGAAGAAGGAGAGGGGGAAAGGGAAGAGGAAGAAGAAAGAAAGAAGAGACAGACAGAAGGAGAGAAAAAGACAGAAAGACAGAGAGACATAGCCAGACATTTGTTTTGCTTGATTATTCAGGTTTGGTTTTTCTTTTTTCTTTTTTTTTAAATGTTCAGGGTGAGAAGTGGGGTTGAAAGTAATTTTTTCTTTGTAGCGAAAAAATAAAATTTACTTTTAAAAAATTACCTTCTCCTGGATACTAATATTTATAAAGCACTTAGAACGGTGTCTGGCACACAGTGGTAGGAACTTAAATGGTTGTTTTCTTCTTTTTTCTAGGTTTTCATGACCCTGATCCTTCTACTTGTCTGCCTGTTCCTTCTTCTATTCCTCTGTCAGTTCTTCATCCATGTCACAACCACAAACAGTGCCAATCCCTCAAGGATCTGTGCTTGGACCATCCTTCCTCTCTTTTTCCCTTTATACGTTCCCACTTGGTGATATCAGGAGCTCCCACGAGTTCAATTATTCTCTCTCTGCTGATCCATATAACAAGCCTTACTGTCTCTGCTGAGCCACCTACATCACCAAATGCCTTTTGAGCATCTCAAACTGGATAGCCTGATAGCATCTAACACTCACTCACCATGTCTAAAACAGAACTTACTGTCTGTCCTCCAAACCTTCTCTTCTTCTGAACTGTCCTATTATATTCAGTGACGCTGCCATCTTTCCAATCACTCCAACCTGCAAATTCAGTGTCAGCTTTGACTCGTCACCAATGCATTGCCAAATTATATTGTTTCTGCCTTCACGACGTCTCTGGGACACCACTTTTCATTAGTTTAGTAATTAAATGATCAAGACAGGAAATCTTGTATTGATGTGTATATGTGTATATACCCATGTATACATTCACACATACACATACATATACACACATGTGTGGGTCTGTATATATATATATATATGTATGTATATATATCCATATTTGTGAGTGGATGGATGGACAGATAGATAAACGGATAAACAGACGGACAAAGATAGAAAGACAGACAGATAGACAGATAGATAGAAAGATAGATCGACCGACAGACAAACAGAAAGACAGGCTGGTTTTTATGATTGTAGATTTCCTTTCCAATCCTTCTGATTGTAAAGTTTTGCCAGAAATCAAAAGTCAAGTCCATTTTTTCTTAAGGGCTCTTACAAAGATAATATGAGAAGCTTTGCAAGTCAATACATGATTAGTCACCAGACAATGAGAAGCTACAAGCATTCAAGGAGTCAAGCAGAGAGAGAGAGAGAATAGTGAGGATTAGGTCAGCCAAGGCGGGATCCTCAGGATTTAAGGCAGCATCTTATCAAAACCCCTTATTTTGCAATTGAGGAAACAGACCTGGAGCAGTACAATGACTTACCCAATCACACAATGTCAAAGCTAGAGTTCAAAAGAGGTTTTCCATCTCTGAAAATCAGGGATGAGAAGCAATCAGGAGAGAGAGAGAAGAAAAAGAAAAGAAGAAAAAGAAAAGGAGGAGGAAAAGGAGGAGAGACAGATAAAAGTGAGGAAGAAGATAAGAGATGACTCAGAGAGGGAGAGTTTGGAAAAAGTGTCCATTGTTAGATTTTCAATTCAAGTATTAATCAGCAAAATCTACAAATCAGGGCTTGATTAATTGTTTAGCTGATTACCTAGACTTAAAGGGATAGACAAAATGTTTATAATGCAAATTAAACTTAAAAGTGAATCCTTTGTACATTCCCCACCTTCCCCCTTTCCCCTTTCCTTCTTCCCCTCTTCCCTTCACTCCACCCTCTCCCGCCTCCCTTTAACAGATTGTTAAACATTTATCAGAACACAGGCTCCAAATCTATACCAAGAGAGATTTCTGAGACAGAACTTGAGATAGGCAGAGCAGACTTAGATGGACACAGAAACTAGGGTGGGGGAGATGGAAAGGGGGTACGCTGAGGTCATTCCAGGCAGGGGCATCAGCTGAGAATTGTGGGGGAAAAAAAATCAGTGTTTTTGAGAGGACAACTCCAGGAGGGTGTGGGGCCAGTCCTTCCTAATTGATTTGTTTCCTCTCTAGACTTCAGCATTTAATGAGCCTGGTGCCTGGTTTATTAGTGCTTAAGTCTGGTGATTTAAAAAAAGGGAGGTGGGGGAGGGAGCAGGCAGGACCCTTGTCTTCCTCTTCTCCACCTTGGCCCAAGGGCACAGGTGCCATCAATTAGAACTAATTGGGGCGGGGAAGGGGGTCATGTTGCAATCATGACCCTTTGCTTGAGCAACAGGCTCCTCCCCTCCCCCTCAATTTGCCTGTCAATCTCTTGGCTCCTTGCCTTTCATCTGGCCTTAATCCTCTTTTAATTAACCCATGCAATTTGATGGGAACCTGTGAAGGGGTGCTCTCAGCAGGCTGGCACCCAACAGGAACCTTCCAGTTAGCCCTTCAAGGAGCTAATCTCAATGATCATAGAATTTAGAGCTGGGAAAGGACGTTAGAGACCATCTAAATGAATCCCTCACTTTATAGAAGAGAAAACTGAAAGCCAGAAGCATTAAGTCTATTGTACAGGGTTCCACAATAAATAATAGTGGTAGAATTTGACCCCAACTCCTTCTACTCCAAATGAAGTGCTGTTTTCCTTTAAGTGCAGGGTTCTTAACTTGGGACCCATGAACTTGTTTCAAAAATATTTTGATATATTTCAATATTGTTGGTTTTCTTGTAATACTATGTTTTATTTTATGCATTTAAAATAACATTTCATAGACTTTACCTACTGTTAATGGAATCCATAACATTAAAAAAAGCTTAAGAATGCTTGATCAAGCCAAGCTTCCCTGTTGCTTGTCCTAGGGAGATTGACTATAGTCAATTGCCTAGCTGGTCAAGCTCAGTCTCTTCTCCCTTTTATTCATACATCTCCACCATCTGATGCTACCCTTCCTTCAAAGTCTTGTTTTATATTATTTTTCTATATATACATACTCTCGGTGTTTTGCTGGTAAATGCTTGACAACCTGATTTGACACAAAACGTATGCAAAATGCACTTTTAAATTTAATCTGCATCACTAACATTTTCTTTATCACTTGTCTCCACAATCAAGCCAATAATAAATCAAGTCCTGATTTATTTGCAACTTGCTTTTTTCTGATGGCTCCTGTCTTGAGATCTGGTCTGAGTTGACTCCAAAATAATATTTGTTAAGCACTTAGCACAGTGCCTAACTCATTATTATTGTTGTTGCTCAGTCATGTCCGACTCCTCATGATCCCATTTGGGGTTTTCTTGGCAAAGACAGTAAAGTGGTTTGCTTCCTATTTTGCTATATCATTTTACAGGTGAGGAAACTAAAGCAAACAGGGGTAAATGACTCGGGTAGGGCCCCTCTAGTGGGGTAAGGAGCAGGCAGGATCCTGCTCTTCTTCATCTTCACCTTGGCCCAAGGGCACAGGTGCCATCAATTAGGACTAATTGGGGAGGGGAGAGGAAAGGGGGGTGTTGGTCATGTTGCAGTCATGATCTTGCATCTGAGGCAGGATTTGAAATCCAATCTTCCTGATTCCAGGTCCAGCCCTCTAACTACAGCATCACCCAGCTGCCCTGCCTGGCACTAGTAGGCACTTAATAAGTTTTTCTTCCTTCCTCTACCTCACTAGACTGAGTTCATGTGGCTGTTGTCTATGGAGGACCTTTCGATTTCATTCTTGGATCTTAAGTCTTTTCATCAGCTCTATATATTGCTTTGAATCCTTGTATAATCTTAAGCTTTTGATTTTTGCTTCCAATTGATAATAAAAGGAAACCAAAATTTCTGAGATATCTTTGTTTCTGGATTCTTTTTCAAGTTTTCTTTTTGTTGCCTTAAGCTGGTCAAATTGGTATTGAGGTTTTTTATTGTACTAACTCATTCAATATCCAGTGGTGTTTCTCTCTGTCTCCCTCCCTCATCTCCCTCCCTCTCTCCCTCTTTGTTCCCTCCCTCTCTCCCTCTGTTTCCTCCCTCTCTCCTTCCTCACCTTCCTCCCCCTCTTCCTCCTTACCTCTCTCCCTCTCCCTATCCCTCTCCCTCCCTCTCTCCCTTCATCTCCCTCCCTCCCCTCTGTCTCTCTCCCACACATCCATCTCCCACTCTCTGTCTCCCTCACTTTCTGTTTCTCTCTATGTCTCTTTCTCTCTTTCTCTCCTTTCCTCTTTCCCTCCTTCCCTCTCTCCCTATCCCTTCTCCCCCACTTCTCTCTGCTAAGGAGTATTCCTTGATAATCATCTTTTCTTATATGGTTCTTACTTCAGGAATAGCCACCAAAAATACTTCCATGCACAGATCTTGAAATGTTTTTGTACTTTTCTATAAAATACTGTGGGAGAATAAATTCATTAATAATAGTTATGGTAATCCACTTTTTCCCTCTGTATCATTGTTCTGTTAATTGAATCACATGATCAAACTCAAAAATAGCTTTTTGAAATTTCAGTCCCATCTCTCTTTTTTTTAAAAATCCTTTGAGACACTGGTGCTCTTTTTAACCATTCAATTCATTATGTCATTTAACAAAGATTTTCAGTGACCTGAGATTCTTCAGATTTTCTCTCTTCAGATTTTAGTAATTCCTTAATTTCATCTCTTATTCATCTAATTGAAATTTAAGGATTATTTTTTATGATGCCATGCAATGATCAATAAGACAATGTTTGACTTGGAATTGAGCTACCTTTGACCAAGAGTCTTAGTGCAGAGTTAAGTTATTAAACTTTGTGCATTTTAAGCTATTAAAACTCATATTACAAATTATATGTAAATTTCACACACATGCAAAATGGAGGGATTGGACTAGATGAATGCCTTCTATAATTCTTTCTAGCTCTAGACATATGATCCTGTGATTCTTGATAAGTGATCATCCAATCAGTTCTTGAATAACTTATTGACATGTACACAACTCATTATTTTAAGACAGTCTATTTTATTGTTGGATAATTGATTATTATAAAACAAGATAAAAATGTTGTTATTCAGTCATTTTTCAGTTGTATCCTACTATTTATCACCCTATTTGGGATTTTTTTTTGGCAGAGACCCTGGAGTGATTTGCTATTTCCTTCTCCAGCTCATTTTACAGATGAGGAAACTGAGGTAAACAAGATGAAGTGATTTGTTTAAAATCACACAGCTAGTAAGTGTCTGCGGACAGATAGATAGATATCATGACTGCAGGCCTAATGCTCTAACTGCTATGCCACCTAGATGCCTCTGAGATAAAATATAGTGTCCAAAAAGTCTTAGTACGGTTTAAGCTTTTAAAGACTGAACAGCCACTTATCAAAATGACAGGATTATAAATTTAGAACTGGGAAGAAATCGTAGAAGTTATCCATCTCAGAAAATGTCATCTATATTCAAAGAACGAATTATGAAGACTGAATGTGGATTGAAGCATATTATTTTCACTTTTATCTTTCCCTTTTGTTCTGATGTTCTTTTCACAACATGACTAATATGAAAATATGTCTAAAATGATTGTGCATGTATAACCTATATCAGATTGTTTGCTCTCTTGGGAAGGGAGGAGGGAAGGAGAAAAAAATTTGCTAAAGAAAATTTTATGAAAGAAAAAAATCTTATAAAAATGGATATTGAAAATTATCCTTGCATGTAATTGGAAAAAATTAAACACTAATAAGTGGGGGGGGGGGGGAAAGAAGTCATCTATCTCCTTCAATCCACTCATTTTACAGATGAGTGTTGCAAAGTAGATTCCTGCTTCAATTTTGATTGGACTTGAAGTTCCCATAGGTCTCTTTCAACTCTGAAATTCTAAAATTCTATTATTCTATGTTCTAGAAGCAATTTTATTCATCTACATCAAAAGACACCCAATATAGTTCTCATTTTTATAACAAATCAATAAAAATTAATTAAGTAGTTACTCAGTTCCAGACACAGTGCTAAACATCAAAAATAAAAAGAAAGAAGCCATTCTCCAATCGATAAATGGTCAAAGGACATGAACAATTTTCAGAGGATGAAATTAAAACTATTTGTAGTCATATGAAAAGGTGCTCCAAATCACTATTGATCAGAGAAATGCAAATTAAGACAACCCTGAGGTACCACTACACACCTGTCAGATTGGCTAAAATGACAGGAAAAGTTAATGATGAATGTTGGAGGGGATATGAGAAGGCTGGGACACTGATGCATTGTTGGTGGAGCTATGAACAGAGACAGCCATTCTGGAGAGCAATTTGGAGCTATGCTCAAAAAGTTATCAAACTGTGCATACCCTTTGACCCAGCAGCGTTTCTATTGGGCCTATATCCCAAAGAGATCTTAGAGGAGGGAAAGGGACCCACATGTGCAAGAATGTTTGTGGCAATCCTTTTTGTAGTGGCTAGAAACTGGAAACTGAATAGATGCCCTTCAGTTGGAGAATGGCTGAATAAATTATGGTATATGAATACTATGGAATATTATTGCTCTGTGAGAAACGACCAGCAGGATGATTTCAGAGAAACCTGGAGAGACTTGCATGAACTGATGCGGAGTGAAATGAGCAGAACCAGATCATTATACACGGCAACAACAATATTATATGACGATCAATTTTTTTTAAATATATATAAAGCTTTTTATTTACAAAACATATGAGGGACCTTTCAACATTGACCTTTGCAAAAACTTTTTTTTTCCCAAGCTTTTCCCCTCCTTCTCCCCACCCCCCACCCCAAGATGACAGGTAATCTAATACATGCTAAATAGGATAAATTATATGACAAATACAATACATGTATACATATCTATACAATTATCTTACTGCACAAGAAACATCAGATCTAGAAAGAGAAGAAGAAAAAACAACCTAAGAAGGAAAACAAAATGCAGGGAAATATTCACAGAAAGCGTTAAAATGCTGTGTTGTGGTTCACACTCAGTTCCCACAGGCCTCTCTCTGGATGTATATGACTATGTTCATCGCTGAACAATAGGAACTGGTTTGAATTACATCATTGTTGAAGAGAACCATGTCCATCAAAATTGATCATCGTATAGTCTTGTTGCTGTGTATAATGATCTCCTGGTTCTGCTCATTTCACTCAGCATCAGTCCATGCAAGTCTCTCCAATCCTCTCTGAAATCCTCCTGTTGGTCATTTCTTACAGAACAATAATATTCCATAACATTCATATACCATAATTTATTCAGCCATTCTCCAATTGATGGGCATCTTTTCAATTTCCAGTTTCTTGCCACTACAAAAAAGGGCTGCCACAAACATTTTTGCACATGTGGGTCTGTAAGGGTTAATGTTGAAGAATTACCCATACATATATTTTGCAAATACAATAAAATTAAAAATAAATAAATAAATAAAATAAAAAGAAAGGTAAAAGACAGTTCCACAATATAAGTAGTCCCAATCCTATTTGAAAGATAAACAGGAGGCAATCAATAGTGAGAAATAATTAGCTTTTCAGAGATTCAAGGAAAGTTTCCTGTAGAGGATGAGATTTTAGTTGAATGGTTGCTTTCCTTTGTTCTGGAAGAGAACCAAAATGACATAATTATGTTAGAGTTAAGTTACAGTGTGTTGGTTTGAGGCTGATCAGACCAATATGAGCTTGGAATGCTCTGCCACAAGTTGGGCACAAATAGTTCATGTAAACATTTGAGATGGATTATCTAACTTTGCACATCTTATGTTTTTTTTTTTTTTGGAGTTACTTCAATTCTGTATTTTTTTTTCCCTGTCCAAGTTCACAGGTCCCTGAGATCTTTTTATAGATTCCTTGGTCCACAGGTTATACACTTTTGTTCCATGTTGCTTACTTACAACTCTAATATACTGCAATCTCAAAACAGGAGGCATTCCATGTTTTCCATCTATATAACAGTATCCTTCCACCATTGAAAACGGGATTTCAGAGGAAAAATGTAGAGGAAGTTATAATGAAATAGGGATAGGGAGCAGAAGGAAGAGGAGAAAAATCACTTATTAACTCTGAGGCTGAGGCTGAGGCTGAGCCTGTGAGAAAGCTTCAAGGTGACCCTTACCTCAGAGTCTGACGATATTATGGGAAATCTGATGCTGGTGAACTAGCTTCCCCTACCCATAATGTCATGTGTAGTGATCTCCTAGGAGCCCTATCTGAAACTCTAGTAACCCTCTTGGGTCTTCTCTCAAATGGAAACCTAGATGCTCCTCCTTGGAATTTTTCCTTTCTGCCTCCGAGAAATCCACTCATCAAGTTTGGCTGGAAGCTAAATTCCAAATTTTAATTTTATCACACAGTCTAGCAGCCCATTTTCAGGAAAGTCATTGAGGCTCAGCTTGCTTCTTACTTTCTCCATGATATCTTGAGGAGTCACAAATTTGAGAAGGGAGACATAGCCCCAAGATCCAAGGAGTCCCTCACAAAAGACCACTGCAAGCAAAGCATTTAAAGAGACTTTAGATAGATAAAGAAGTTTTTAAACAGATAATAGAACAGAGTTGGACTTGGGAGTCTTAAAGATCTGAAGTCAAATACTATCTTTGACAACTTTGCTGTTCAGTCCTGCATGATTCTTCATGGTCCCATTTGGGGTTTTCTTGGCAAAAGTACTAATCATTTGACATATCCTGCTCATTTTGCAAATAAGGAAACTGAGGAGGTAAGTGACTTGCCTAGGGTCACACAGCTAGTAAATATAGTTGGACTTTAACCATTGACAAATTACTAATCTCTCTGAGTCTCAATTTTTCTATCTGTAAAATAATAAATGGTTGTTGCAGAACCTATCTCACAGGGTTGCCATGAGGTTTAAATGGAATAGCCACATGTAAAGCACTTTGCAAGCTTTAAAACACTGTAAAGAGTCTTGACTCTGGAATCAGGAAGACCTGAGTTCAGATCCACTCGCAGATACTTGCTAGATGTGTGACCCTGGGCACATCATTTAATTCCATTGCCTCCAAAAACATTTTTTTTTACATCCACTGTATAAATATAAGTTGTCATTATTGAAGGAAGAACGCTGGCCTGTATCAATAAAGATCTCTTTGAGGGCCCATGATTGTCCAATGATGGAGTCACAATTGGGACCTGATCTTCTCCACTATTCCCTGAGTTCTTTGGAACTAAGGTGAATGAACCACCAGAAAACCTGCTTTATAGAATTAAACTCTAGCTGACCTGGAAAACTAGCTGCCCTTGTAGTCTCTCTGCACTTCAGCCATTCTGTATCCCATTTCTAGGGGCCTTATTCTCAATTTACTGAGTGATGATCTCCCTTAGAATGTTAGTTGATACTATTTATTAGAGAAATGCAAATTAAGACAACTCTGAGGTACCAGTACATACCTCTCAGATTGGCTAAGATGACAGGAAAAGAAAATGATAAATGTTGGAGGGGATGTGGGAAAACTGGGACACTGATACATTGTTGGTGGAATCATGAACTTATCCAGCCATTCTGGAGAGCAATTTGTAACTATGCCCAAAGGGCTATCAAACTGTGTATTCATCATTGTCTCTACTGAGCCTATATCCAAGAGATTATTAAAAAAAGGAAAGGACCCACATGTGCATAAATGTTTGCCACTTTTTGTAGTGGCAAGGAAATGGAACCTGAATAGATGCCCATCAATTGGAGAATGGCTGAATAAATTATGGCATATGAATGTTAGGGAATATTATTGTAGTATAAGAAATGATCAGCAGGATGATTTCAGAGAGGCCTGGAGAGACTTACATGAACTGATGGTAAGTGAAATGAGCAGAACCAGGAGATCATTGTACACGGCAACAATAAGACTATACAATGATCAATTCTGACAGATATGGCTCTTTTCAACAGGCCAGTTCCAACAGACTTGTGATGGAGAGAGTCATCTGCATCCAGAAAGAACTATGGGGACTGAATGTGGATCATGGCATAATATTTTCACTTTTTTTGTTGTTGTTTGCTTGCTTTTTGTTTTCTTTCTCGCTTTTTTCCTTTTTGATCATATCTCTTGTGTAGCATGATAATTGTGGAAATATGTATAGAAGAATTACACACATTTAACATATATTGGATTTTTGTTGTATAGGGGAAAAGCTGGGAGGAAGGGAAGGAGAAAAAAAATTAGAACACAAGGTTTTGTAAAGGTGAATGTTGAAAACTATCATTGCATATATTTTGAAAATAAAAAGCTATTATAAAAAAAAGAAAGTTGATAATGACTTGATTGCTTTATCCAGCTGTGTTTTTTCTTTTCATTTTAAAGATAAAAGCATATCTCAAAGGAATCACTGATTCCTAGAACTAGAGATCTTGCTGTCCAGGAGACTGATGGGAAGAGTAATTTTCCCATCTACAAAGAGGTCCTAAATAGATCATGGAAGGTGGAAGCCATGTGAAATGAAGAAGTGATTTATGCCAGCACCTGTAAGAAAAGGGCATTACCACATTAAACTTAATATAAGCACTTACAGTTCTGTTTCCATAGATTCTGAAATCTATGAAGATTAACTGGCTAAATTGCAACTTGATCAATATATATCAAAGTGACATCTTTGGGTCTGCTTTGGATTAATAGACTCCATTTTAAAAAGATTTCTTTTACCCTAAAGGTTAATATGCTGTAGCAGCTAGATGACATAATAGAAAACAGGCCTTGGAGTCAGGAGAACCATAGTTCAAATCCAGCCTCCAGCACTTATTATCTAGCTGATACTTAATACTTACTTAGCTGTGTGACTCCAGGCAAGTCACTTTACCCCAATTACCAAAATAAAAACAAGGTTAATATGTTATTCAGGATAACCATAACCAAGATTTTTCTTCTTTTAAGTAAATTATGCTGTATGGACTTTTATATGCAAAATCCAAGGGCATGATTATTCTCTTAATTTCTAGTGACAGATTAGTTTCTTGTTTCTAGTGACAGATTTTTTTTGGGGGGTATCATTATTGTTGGTGGTGTTTGACTCTTCCTGATGCCATTTGGGATTTTCTTGGCAGAGATACTGGAGTGCTTTCCATTTCCTTCTCCGGCTTGTTGGGGTTAATTATATGACTTAGAGGTGGAGTTGTGGAGTGATCTGGTATGCACCTCATTATTGTCTCAGAAACTTATTACTGACCAACAGATTGTTATTTGACAGCCAGCAATACTTATAGTCAGAGCATCCTGGTCATATGGCGTAAACTGGGGTAGGATAAACTAAGGGAAGGAATACATTTCCAACTACATCACTCCCAAGGCAGGTGACTTTAGGTTATTGCTACATCTTCCCTAGAAGCTGCATCACATCAAGCTCATTTTGCAAATGAGGAAACTGAGGCAAATGGGGTTAAGTGACTTGGCCAGGGTCACAAAGCTAGTAAATGTCTGAGGTCATATTTGATCTCAGGAACATAATTTCTGGTACTCTATCCACTCAGGCACTCAGCTGCCCGTTTTTTGTTTTGTTCTTTTACTTCTCGGTGTTAAAATGCTTTAACAAAGAAATAAAATCCTCAGAAAAAGCTGAAAGCCTTTAGAAAGACTTTGTGTTTAATATGCACTAAAATTAGGACAGAATGCTGGGTTTGGGGGTCAGGGAGACGTCAGTACAAATCTAGTTTGAGATACTTATTAGCTATGTGACCCTGAGCAAGTCTGCCTCAGTTTCCTCAATTATTAGACTAGGACAATAATAGCACTCACTTTCCAGGGTTGTTGTGAGGATCAAATGAGGTAATATTTGTAAAATACTTAGAACAGTGCCTGGCACATAGTAGGTGCTTATTAAATACTCACTATCCCATCCCCTTCCTTAGGATACAGACTGGATATCGATAACCATGTCTCTCTTCCTTTTTTTTTTTTTTTTTCATAGAAAATTTCTCTGACCATGGCAAGAGAACCGCAACAGTTTTATAATCAATCTTACAATTAGAATCATCTGGAGTCCCTCAGCTTATTTGTATTTCCTGCTTGTATTTCCACTGTTCTGAATTTGGAGTGATTACTAGTGTCAACTTCCTGACCTAGGCAATTAGGACAGACCAGTTCTTGGAATTTCTATCTCCTTGCTCATTGGTTTAATACTTAAATGAGGACAAAAAAATATCTTCTAAAAGGGGGAAGTGATAAAAGATGTAAAAGCTCTAATTCTTAATGGAGAAGCAAGCCTTTCCTTGAGAAAGGCAACATGATTGGACTCTTTTCCTTGGGGATTGGGACGCTTATGGTTGACTTCCAAATGTTTCTTAATGGGAAAGAATATATTTAAAGGGTTCATGCTCAATACAGCTGTATTAGGAATCTTAGAATTTCTGCTCTGTTATGTCAGTAAAAGTACTTTTCCATAAATGTCTATAAATTATCAAAGTGGATTGAGGCTTTCAAATGTAGAATTGTTTTAATAGCTATAAAAAAAACCTTTTAAATCATCATTTTTTTTTGGTTTTGCAATCTCTCTTTTAGATAATTATAAATGACAAAAGGAAAAAAATGACAGAATGATAAATTTTACTGGTCAGGTCATGAAAGATCCTTCTTAATATTCTTCCTCTAACCTGTAAACTACATTGTTCATATTACCTACAGGGCTCAGGGAAGGTAGACGGAATAAATAGTGTGTAAAAATTAAAATTCTCCAACTTTCATATACATTGGCCTGATGTTCTTCCTACATTCCTGATGATCAAAACATATTTTTACCACATGAAATAACCAAAAATAATTCTCATTAACAGGTTTAAATAGCATTGTCTATAGAAACAGGGTAGCAAGATGGCAAAACTGATAGAAGGCTGGGTCTGGAAAGGACTCATCTTTCTGAGTTTAAATCTGGCCTCCCCTTACTAGTTGCAAGACTCTGGCCATGTCACCTAACTCTGTGTGCCTCAATTTCCTCATTTGTAAAGTGAATTGGAGAAGGAAATGGCAAGCCACTCCAGTATCTTTCCTAAGAAACTCCCAAATGGTTATAAAGAATCAAATACAACTGGAAATGACTGAAAATCTAGGGAACCATTGATGAGGTATTCAAAAAGCTGGGGAATTGAAGGGAAAGAATTCACATGCTCAGGTCATCTTCCAGCAAGAGGCAAAAGAATTATTATGATGCTATAAGGTGGGCAAAGTTGCTAATGAACTAAAAATTAACAAAGTAGAAGATTGCATAATGCAGGCTAAATTTCCTCACAATTTCCAAGGAGAAAAGGGGAAGAGGGGACTTTTATAGGACAGGACTCAAAGGGGGTTAACATCTATACTTTGATCTCTTGATTGTATACAGTAACTGTGGGTCAAGATAATCCTGCCAATACAAGAAATTCAATAAAGGCCCACTTAGGGGCAAGGGAATCCTGTGAATGCCCCTCCCAACGGTCCACCTAGACATTGGGTTGCTGATCTTTTACCTTATCACCAACATGAGAGAGGTTTCAGAATTTGGAATCTGCCAAGTGAAACTCCTGGAAAAAAAAAAAATTGCTAAACATTTTTTAAAGCAAATTTGTCCCAGAAACATGGTGGAAAGGTCTACTACTTGGAACTGTGGTGTGCTGGTAAATGTTTAACAATCAGCTTTGGGGGAGCGGGAATTTATCCACAACACACTTTTAAGCTTGATCTGCATTATTAATATTTTCCTATCATTTTCTTGGCTCTAGATCAGGGCTTCTTAAACATTTTTCACTTGCTACCCCTTTTCACCTGAGAAATTTTTATACAGTCCCCCTGGAATCAGAACCGAGGTGTTTCTGGCAGCTTTTGTGCATGTGCAGTACAAAGTGGTCATGTGGTATGTTTGGAACCAAGATTGCAATGTAGTCATGCATGCAACATAGGCAAGAGCTGCCAGAAACACCTCGGATTCATTACACATTTGATTTTGAGTTAATTTTTAGTTCCTTAGTTAAGGAATCTTTTACTATTGCCAAATTTTTGTGACCCCCACATTTAGTTACAGGGCCCCATCTAGATCAAAGCTTCCTAAATTGTTGGTCGGCAACATATAGGGTTGCTTTGATTTAGATGATCATCAAAACACTAAATCCAGCCCTGACTCATAACATTCGTCAATTCTCTACATGCAAATGCTCTCATTGAAAATTTATCAATTGGTTTTTGGGTTTGAGCCAATTCCAGCACATCCCTAGACTCATCCCGTGAATTGTTAGCAACTGACTGCAATTAAAAATTTAAAAACTTGTGATAAGGTGTGACTCTGCACTTAAAAACTTAAATACTTGTGAGGAGGTATTGATTCACAGATATACATCTCTTGGCTAAGCAGACTGAGCTAGATAATTTGTAAACCATGGTCCAGACAGAACCTTTGCTTCAGAATTACCAGGGAAACATGTTTCCCAAAAGCAAAAGACTTGATATAATAGACAGCTAAATCTAAGAAAAAAGGAACAAGAAACCTGCGGTTTAAATGGCTATTAAACTGTATTCCTGGTTTCTTCTTGTCCTTCTTTAATTGTGTACATCATTTTTTCTTTATTATTTTGTTCACCTGTTTTCAGTCATGTCTGCCTCTTTATGACTCTTCATGGGGGTTTCTTGGCCAAGACATGGAATGATTTGACATTTCCTTGCCAAGTTCATATTACAGACAAGGAAACTGAAACAAATAGGATCATACAGTTAGTAAATATCTGAAACCAGATTTGAACATGTGAAGAGGAGTCTTTCTGACTCCAGGCCTGATACTCTATCCATTGTACCATTTAGTTGTGCTCTTGCTTTATTATATGATTATGTTGCTCATTCGTTGCCTCTTACTATGACCTCACCTTTTTGGAATGGTTCTTAGGTGTCCGCTTTAAGACAAAACTGAAATTTTCATCCAAGTCCTCCTAATTCCAGTTCCTGCTAAAATTTTTGGTTATATCTGTCTGTAACTGGCAACACAAAGTTACTACTCTTGAAATCCAAAACCCATATAACTTTGAGACTGGATATTTGTGCCAAACAATTACTACTGATCAAAACAATAGAAATTGTGTGAGTAAAAACTGATTATTATTATTATTATTATCATCATCATTAAAAACCTCCCTTCTTTCTAAGAGGATTTGTTTTCTCTGCCTTCATCATTCCTTCTTTGATTTGTTTTAGAATAATTGATTGATGCTAGCTACTTACTTGAAAAAAATGTTTTGGATTTTGTTCATGATTTGTTATCCAGATTTTTCCCCCATCATCATCATTAAGCATCATTGGACAAGTTCTCTAGCTTGCTATACAAACAACTGCTTTACTGTGTTATGAACAGAAACACTGAAAACCCAGATTTGATGATGCTTCTGAGGAAGTATCAAAGGAGGTAATTGTGGAAGGGGGAGAAAAAGCCCTTTTTATTGGAATGTGCTTTGACTGAATTACCCCCCATTCTTCTGCAGACATAACAAAAATGGAATGAATTGTCCCCATTCTGCTACAGACTGAATAATAAAATCTTTAAATCTTTCATGTGCCCTGGTTTCTTTCTCTCTACTCAGTCACCACTAGAGTTCAAGCCTTTTATTCTTTTGTGCCTCAACTATAGGAATTTATTGATTTAATCAACTAATTAATTTGTTTGTTTAATTTGGACTCAAAGATTATGAAGATTTTCTGTGACAAGCAGCTCTGAAAAATGAAATAATTTACCAAGATCACATGGCTAGTAAGTAAAGAGTTCTACACTGAAGAACATACAACTAGACATGTTGGGGCTCCTTGCTCTCTATTCAGTCACCATTAGAGTTCAAGTCTTTTATTCTTTTGTGCTTCAACTAAAGGAATCATGGTGAAATTATAATGGCTCATCTTTATTTATTTTAATCAATTAATTAATTTGGTTGGTTGGTTGGTTGGTTTGAACACCTTAAAGTCTATGAGGATCTTCTGTGATGAACATCTCTGAAAAATGAGATAATTTACCAAGGTCAGATGGCTAGCAAGTAAAGAGCTCTGCACTGAAGACCATACAACGTGGAAAAGACCCATACAAGCTGGGAAATGAGGTGTGAATGTGAAGGTGGAAAGAAAGATGTAGCTAGAGTCGGAAGAGCAAGGTCTTGTGACCCTGATTAAGACATCTGTGAAGTCCTTCCAGATTTCCCTGTCTGGAAGAGAATTCTCCCTCCTTGGAACTATCATAGCATTTTGCATTTAATCCTCTGAAACAACTTGCACTTACATGGTTCTTAGATCTATAATACAAGGCAGAATCTTGTCCTCATAAGTGATACATAATAGAAATTAGTAGACACCTCTCAAAAACTTACATATTATTCAGTCTTATCAGTCATGTCTAACCCCATTCAGGGTTTTCTTGGCAAAGATACTGAAGGGGTTTGCCATTTCCTTCTCCAGCTCATTTTACAAATGAGGAAACTGAGGTAAACAGGGTCATGTGACTAGTAACTGTCTGAGCCCAGATTCAAATTCAGAAAGATGGACCTTCCTGACTCCAGATCCTGAACTCTGTCCACTGTGCTAAGTACTATCATATCTCTAAGGTCACTTTCCAGGCTAGTCAGCTCCTGGAGATTTAGAAACAGGAGCAACCAGTCCCACCTTTCTCAACCATCTCCATACTCTGCCTACTACATTCAATTATTTCTTAATAATTATCTGACCAGGCAGGGGAATTCCCACTTTGATCTTGAATACTAATGATTGGGATTAAATAGATCAATTCCAGATGGGTTTTGCATTGGAACTGTTTGGGCAAATTGTTTTCCTTCTTTTGGTCTTTGTTTTCTTCTCTGAAAAATGGATCAATTGATCTTTAAGGCTCTTCTGTGCTAAGAATCTATAAATTGGGGCAGCTAGATGGCACACTAGATAGAACACTGGCTTTGGAAACAGGGGGACCTGAGTTCAAATGTGAGTTCAAATACTTCCTAGCTATATGACCCTGGGTACCCCAGTTGCCTCACAAAAAAAATTAATAAAAAAAATCTATGAGTCTACTACTGGGTGTGGGGGGGGGAGGGAAGAAGGTAGCTTCTTATCCTGGCTCTGTCAGTAGATTAAGCTGTATTCTTTGGTAAATAAATCGCCCATACTTAAGTTAGATAACTTTGCACAGTTCTGGTTCACTTAAACATAACTCACACACAAGTCAAGACATCATCCTCATGATATCACGGGTCTTTGAGAAGGAAGGGCAAACAACCATCTGTAAATAGTAGTAGCTGTCCCCTGGGAACTCAACCAGCCAGTTCCAGTTGGGTATTGCTGCCATTTCTTCCTTCTCCTCCTCTCCCTCCTGGATGGGGAGTCATATTTTACATGTGGATGCTATGTCCAAAAAAATATAAATTTTGATCACTTATACTTTACAGGGTATTTTGCAGATTTTTTTCTTCTTCCCTACTTAACTATTCCAAGGCTTCTTAAACTTTTTCCATTTGAGACTACTTTTCATCAGAAAAAAATTTACACAAATTTGCTTCCAATCTGAACCTAGGTGTTTTCTGGCAGAGTCTGTGCATTCACAATACAAAGTGCACATATTGTGCATTCAGAACCAAGGTTGCAAAAGCAAATGAGCAACATAGGCAAGTGTTGCCAGAAATCCCTCAGATTGATTCCACATTTGATTTTGAATTAGTTTTTGGTCAATGCACATTCAGAAACTTTTATTGTTGCCAATTTTTTCGTGACCCCCACATTCAGTTACTCAATGCTATTTGGAGTTAAGATCCACAGTTTAAGAAGTTTTCTATCATTATTTTGTTTTGTTTTGAAAACTGGGACAATTTCTTATAGTTTTCACTTGTGGTTTCTTGAACTATAGCTCTCAAAAACCAGATAAAGTCCATTGTGATTCAAAATCCAAAATCACTCTGACTTTCATTGATTGATCAATAATAGGTTCCAGTCCAAGATTCACTTTCTCATTGTTTGGATGTTAATGGCTCAGAGAGAGTATAAATAGCAGTTGTTTCTGTTCACTGTCTGAAAATCTGGGGGTCTTCCCCTCTCAGACTGATTCTTTTGTAAAAGGGAAACTGGACCATCTTTTCCCTCAAGTCTTGCTTAGCCTTTAATTTAATTTAATACATTAATAATGATATAATGATATTATTTATTATTATATTATGTATGTAATATATAATAATAAATTTAATAAATAGAATGGGTGTTACCTCAAACAAACTGCTACCTAGGAAAAAACCTAGCTTAAAAAGACCAATGTCTCCCATTGCATCCAGGACCATCTCTAGTTATCCTTACCATTGGACTCATGCTTCTGGAGGAGCAAGTGAGGCTGATAACTTTGCACAGCCCCGACTCACTTAATCCAATTCACTCACAAATCAAGACATTCATTATGGAATATTACTGTTCTGTAAGAAACGACCAGCAGGACAATTTCAGAGAGGCCTGGAGAGACTTGCATGAACTGATGCTGAGTGAAATGAGCAGAACCAAGAGATCATTATACACGGCAACAACAATACTATATGATGATCAACTCTGATGGACATGGCTCTCTTCAACAATGAAATGTTTCAAACTAGTTCTAATTGTTCAGTAAAGAAAGCCATATACACCCAGAGAGGGGGATGTGAAATGTGGACCACAATATAACATTTTCATGCTCTCTATTGATGTTTGCTTGCATTGGGTTTCCTTTGTGTGATTTTTCTTTCTTGCAGATACGATTTTTCTTGCACAAAAATGATGTGTGGAAATATGTATACATATATTTGATTTGTCAAGCATTTTAACATAATTATCATGTAGTGGACTTCCTGCCATCTAGGGAAGGGATGGGGAGTAGGGGAAAAATTTTGTAACAGACAGCTTTGTAAGGGTTAATATTGAAGAATTACCCATACAAATGTTCTGCAAATAAAAAAAAAAAAGTCAAGACATTGTCCTGATGCAATGGTCTCCTTTGAAAAAGGACAATTCACAAGTGGCCAAGTAATAGTCTCATCTTCCATCTCTGTAATTTTGTATTGGAACGTCCCATCCTTAGAATGATTCTTTTTCTTTCCCATCTGCATCTTAGATAGCATCAGTCCTTAGCTCCCTTCAAGGCTCAGTTCAAAGTATAACCTTCTTTGGGAAGATTTTTCTAAGTGCCTCCCCCCAGTTTCTAGGGCTTTCATTCTAACCCCCTCCCCAAGATCCCTCCCAATAACTTTGATTTACATATCTGTACATATACTGTCATTTTCTTCCCTAGCACATAGTAAATGCTTAATGGGTGGTTGTTGAATTCAATTGAATGGAAGAAAAGAATAATGATGCTAATATTTAGGAGGCCTTGAAGGGTTGAATAGCCGTTAATAATAAACACATTATTCCATTTGCTTCTCACAGCAACATTATGAGGTAAAATATTAAAGATGGAATTTAGAGCTAGCAGTTTTAATGGTCTTGAGATGAAGAGAGCCATCTACACCCAGAGAGAGAACTGTGAGAACTGAGTGTGGATCATAATATAATATTCTCACTTTTTTGTTATTGTTCACTTGCATTTTGTTTTCTTATTCATTTTCTTTCCTTTTTGATCTGATTTTTCATTTCTGCTTTCTGGGCCACAGGTTTCCACATCTATAAAGCAGATAATAAGCCGCATATGCCCTCCATTCTAAGGGTGTAGAAGGAGAAGCACTTTGTAAAGCTAGTCATTTCTGCTTTGGCCAGGATCTTTTCCGCCCAGATTCATTCACTCATTCATTCATTTAGATTTTTTTTGGACGAGGTGAAGGAGGAAATTCTTTGCCTCAGTTGCTACCCAACCTTAATCACTGAATGGGTGCAGCCTCAGCCTGTTGAAAACCTTCACTTAAAAAGACCAAGGTCTCCCACTGTATCCAGAGCCATCTTCAGTTGTTCTGACCCATCTGTGCCCACTGGACCCAGTTGGTTCTGGGGGGGAAGGTGAGGCAGGTGACCTTGCCCAGCCCTCCCTCCCTTAAGTCCCAGTCACTCGCATGTCACAGAGTCACCTCCCTGATGTCAGGGTCCTCTTGGAGAACTCAGGGCAAACAGCAACAATCACTCAGGAAAGCTGGAAATGCTCTGGGTTTGTACATTTGGACTTTAGCTTTATTGGTGCTGATTTTGGAAGGATTTGAGGAGGTGGAACAGGCAAAGGGAGCTCCAGGCAGAGATGGGTGGTGAACAAAGGGAAAGGCTCGGGAGAGCAGAGTGAGCTGGAGGGGTTTGGCTGAAAGGAAGGAGGTGCAGTGTAAGACTGGAGGGATCGGTTTGAGCAAGGCCTTGGAGGCCAGACCGACAAGTTTGGATTTTGCCTTCTGGGCAATGGGCTGAGGGGTGAGGGGTGCCCTGAGGAGAGCTTTTAGGCAGTGTCAGGCCTACAACCATCAGGATTCTGGAGGGCCGGGGAGGAGAGAGGGCCAAACACCTTTGCCTGGAATCTGGCTTTCCTGCTGACAGAGCGAGGGCTCCATTAACCCTGGCTGTACTGCCAAGAACCCGGGTCCCTCCCAGCCTGGCCCCTGCCAAACACACTGCGGTTGTGTCCGCGTGGGCGGCTGTTTGTTTGGCTCCCTGTGTGAGCCAGGCGCTCCAGGCCTTGGCTCCCTTTACACCCCTGGAGGAGGAGGGGGTGAGGGGGAAACATCCCCAACAACATTCCCCAGGCCCCTCCCCTCCAGCTGCCCGACTCCTGGCCCGCCTGGCCCTGCCCGGGGAAGCTGGGAAAGGGCAGTCCAGAACGGCTTAGGAGCCCCCAAGGCAGAGGCTGACCCCGGCCAGGAAGGACCCTGGCCAGGAAGGCCCCCGGGAAGGTCTCCAGGATTGAGGAGACCCCGAGCAAATGTGCGGGAACTCAGGGTCAGGTAATGATGATGATGATGATGGTGATAACTGGCATTCAGAAGAGTAGGAGACAATTTATTTGACCCTCCAACAACCTGGGGAGGCAATAACTATTCTGTGAAATCCTAAGCATGTCATTTGACCACCATTTACCTCAGTTTCCACATCTGTAAAATGGGGACAATAATCTCACCTGCCTCTCAGTGTTGTTATGTGGATCAAGTGTGATAATATTTGCAAAGCTTTTAGCACAGTGTCTGGCGCATAGTAGGCACTATACAAATTTTAGCTAATTTGTTTTGCTATTATATTTAAAATATGTTCCATTGAATTGAACAAGTGTTTGCTAAGACTACTATATGAAAGGTTCTCCCCTTCATTTTTATTATTATGAATTATCATTCATTATTATTACTACTACTCTCTGCTTTTAGTATTATGAATTATCATTCATTATTACTACTACTACTACTCTCTGCTTTTTGTTATTACAAATTATCACTCATTACTACTACTACTCTCTGCTTTTTATTATTATGAATTATCACTCATTACTACTACTATTCTCTGCTTTTTATTGTTATGAATTATCATTCATTACTACTAGTACTACTACTCCTCTCTGCTTTTTAGTATTATAAATTATCATTCATTATTATTACTAGCACTACTCTCTTCCTTTTATTACTATGAATTATCTTTCATTATTATTACTACTATGCTTTTTAATTATTATAAATTATCATTCATTATTATTACTACCACTACTCTGCTTTTTATTACTATGAATTATCTTTTATTATTATTACTACTATGCTTTTTTATTATTATAAATTATCATTCATTACTACCACTACTCTCTGCTTTTTATTACTATGAATTATCTTTCATTATTATTACTACTATGCTTTTTTATTATTATGAATTATCATTCATTACTACCACTACTCTCTGCTTTTTATTATTATAAATTATCTTTCCTTATTATTACTATTACTACTCTCGGCTCTTTGCAGAAAAGTCAAGAAATAACTACAGATCAGAGACAGGATTCTAACCCAGTGCTCTCTCAATTCAAAGTCCAAAATTCAAAATGTAGTAGTAGACTTCCTGCCATTGAGGGGAGGGGTGGGGCTAGGAGGGGAAATTTGTTAACAGAAAGCTTTGCAAGGGTCAATGTTGAAAAATTACCCATACATATGTTTTGCAAATAAAAAGCTTTAATAAAATGGAAAAAAATAAAATAAATAAAATTAAAATTAAAAAAAAAAAGGTCCAGAATTCCTTGCACTACACTACTTCTCTCTTAGAGCCATAGAGTGCCACAGGGACATCTAGGTGGCAGAGTGAGACCTAGAGTCAAGGAGGCTTGAGTTCAAATGTAGCCTTAGACACTTACTAGCTGTGTAATCCTGGGCAAGTCCCTCACCCTGTTTGTTTGCCTCAGTTTCATCTATAAAATGATCTGGAGAAGGAAATAGCAGACCATTCCAGTATTTTTGCCAAGAAAATCCCACATGGGGTGACAGTCAGACATGAATGAAATGGCTAAACACGGTTTTAATTTAATTTGGAAATTTAATTCAATTAAATGAGAGTTATTATTCAAAATGTTGGGGACACCCTCTACATAGATGGAAGGGGGCATCTTCCTTCAGACTAAGTCTCCACCTCCGTTTGTCTTAATCCACCAGAGTAGGAAAGGGAAACCACTCCAGTGTCTTGGCCAAGAAAATCTCATGGACAGTATGGTGCACAGGGTCATGAAGAGTGGGACATGACTGAACCACTGAACGTTCTTCAGAACAGACCAAGCTCAGTGTAGGCTAGTACAGTCAACTTCTTGGGAGAATCTGAGTTCAGACTTCAGGGATTTACTAGGTTGGACATGGGGTTACTGAATTGGGAAAGGAGAAGGGGAAAGCATTTATATAGGACCTACAATGTCCTGGGCACTGTGCCAACCGCTTTTTACAAACAAAATCTCATTAGATCTCATAAGAACCCTGAGAGGTAGGTGCTACTGTAACCCCCATTTTACACTTGAAGAACCAGATAAAGTTCAGGTGACTTGCCCAGACTCCCAATGGTGATAAGTTTCTAAGGAAGGATTTGAATCCAGCTCTTCCTGACTCTGGTGTCGAGTCAAAAAACGTCATGAGTTCATATCTGACCTCAGAAAGGTAGTAGCTGTGTGACCCAGGCAAGTCCCTTATCCCTGTTTATCTGAGTTTCTTCATATGGAAAATAATCTGGAGAAGGAGATGGCAAAACCACGCTAGTATTTTTGCCAAGAAAACCCCAAATGGGATCACAGAAAGTCAGACAGAACTGAAAAATGACTCAACAACAACTTCTTGACTCCAGGCCCAGAGCTCCATGCTCTTATATAGTACAGGAACATTTTTCACCCTGAGTGCAAGCCAGGTGATATCACTACAGAACAGAATCACGTACAGCCTTCTAGCAAATGTATAATACAGAGAATTTCCCCCAATTAACAAAGTACTCAGAAACTAAGACCATCCACAGCTATACCATTTAGCACATAGGGAATGCATGCAAACCAGAAAAAAAATGATGCACACCATCTGAAGAGAAATATTGCCATGAAATGGAGGAGGGAGGGAAATGTGAGAAAACTTTCTGGGAAAGGAAGCATTCAAATTAGATTTTAAAAGTTAAGCAGCACTCAATAAACTACAATGGCTCCCCATTGTCACAAGAAAGACATCCCGGGCATAAGAATAGAGAAATATATCATCCTTAAATGGGAATTGGCAAATAAGTGAATTTGAATGGAATGGAGAT
The DNA here is from genome assembly GCA_023553655.1 of Myrmecobius fasciatus. Classification (NCBI taxonomy): domain Eukaryota; kingdom Metazoa; phylum Chordata; class Mammalia; order Dasyuromorphia; family Myrmecobiidae; genus Myrmecobius; species Myrmecobius fasciatus. The sequence continues at coordinate 670,659 of JAJPUD010000080.1, read as the reverse complement.
TATATGATGGGAAGTTCTGAAGTGCTATAGGGAAATCCAGCTTTCAGGTCCAGATTGTAATTTAAATAATTGCAGTTTTAGGTCTTTCGGACAGGGACAGGAGGGAGGTCAAAGTTAGAGAAGGAGATTTGGGAGTTCCTTGCTTAGGAGTGATCACTACTTAGGAGCAGATAAATTGTCTAGAAATGGAGAATGAGGAAGGAACCAGAAGGAAGGGTGGGGAACAAAAATAGAAGGCAAATTTTCAATGCTTTCGGTAGAGATCTAGAAAGAGTTTTCACTGAGATTGAGGGCTGAATAAAGAGGAGATATAACAGGATAATAGTCTTCCCATAGAACAAAAAACTAACAAATTTGTTATCTTCATCTTTAGCTGATCTCAGATCCCTCCCCTTGGCTCCTTGGTAGCAGGAATTAAAGGTAAATACAAAACTCGGAGATTGCTGTAAATTTTGGTTATTCTGATAATAAGGTTATGGTTTCATCTCCCTCTAGACTGGTCATAGTAAGCTCTAGTCCTAGTCACAGTTATGGTTTAACTCTGAGTGCACACTGGGCCCAAGGATGGTTATCTCCATTTTGTGTGCAGGTGACCAGGGCCCTTCATCTACCCCCATATGCCATTCTTATGAGAGAGTGTGAATGTTTCCAGGCAAGTCATCCAACTAAAGGAGGAACAACCCTTAGATGTCTGGTGGGGGATTGTTCTTGTATTCCTATATACAAAAATATACTTTTTGTGATCATGAGTCACTATGGCAGACTATCCCCCAATTGATGCTTTTGATGGCAAAAATGCTAGAGTGGTTTTGCCATCCCCTTCTCCAGATTATTTTTCCATTTGAAGAAACTCAGGTACGCAAGGAAAAGGGACTTGCCTGGGACATACAGGTACTAAGTTTCTGTGGTCAGTTTTGAACTCATGAAGAGGAATCTTTTTGGCAGGTCTTTGTGAGTGAGAGAAGTGATTATCCCCAGAGAAAGTCAGGATCAAAATCTCAATGAAAGTAACCTCCAAACAAGTTCTCTTTTCTATGAGGAAATCCAAGACCAGAAGGGAGAATGGGGTGGGGAGATGGTTGGAGGAAGAGAGAGACAGAGACAGAGAAATAGAGAGACAAAGAGAAAGAAGTGACAGAAATAGGCAGAGGAAGACAAAAAATAGTGACAGAGAAACAGACGGGGAAAAAAAAGACAAAGAGCTTTAGAGACAAAGATTAAAACATGGTAAGAAGTGAGAGAAGAGAATTAGTGAGGAAATGAGGGAGAGAGAAATCCAGACTTAGCCAGAAGTGTGGGGAAATCTCTGGTGAAGGAGGCATCTAATAACTGCAACTCTGTTGGGTGTTCTGTTCTCTCCCTGTTTTAATGGACTGAAAGGGGCTGGAATTCTATCTGTTAACGTGAGAAGTAGAGATTTTAATGGACTCAAGATAATGGCTCCAAGGGATCAGATTGCTAATTCCTGCTGGTGGGAATGGCAGCTTTGATGGGGTGGGTGTTTGTGTGTGTCCAAGTCCCAGAAATCTGGGAGTTGGAAGGCAGTCCAGAGAACATCATGCCTAATGTGTACTCAACCAAGAAACTCTCTCCAACACTTCTGTATAGTAGTTAAGTCATCTCTGCTTTTTGATCACTGAGGAAGGAGGCACTACTATTTGCTGAAGTGGTCTATTCAAGTCTTGGACTTGAATCTAATTTTTTTCCCACTTAATAGGTTTTTTTTTAATCATATGTAAAGATAGTTGTCAACATTTCATTTTTGAATTAATTTCATTTTGAATAAAGATTTTGAATTCCAAATTTTTCTTTCTCTCTCCTCCCCAAGATAGCAAGCAATTTGATATATTATACACGTACAATCATTTAAAGCATTTCCATATTTATTAATCATGTTGCAAAAGAAAAATCAGAACATGACTTTCCATTGCAAGTCTTTTGGAATTGACTTCCCAACCAATAAATTTGAGTGGCACTGAGTCTGTATCCCAAAGAGATCATAAAAGAGAAAAAAAAGAACCTGCATGTGCAAAAATATTTGTAGCAGCTTTTTTTTTGTAGTGGCAAGGAAGTGGAATTTGAGGGAATGTTCATCAGTTGAGAAATACTGAATAAGGTATGGTGTATGAATGTAATGGATTATTATTGTTCAATAAGAAATGATGAACAAGTTAATTTGAGAAAAGCCTGGCAAGACTTACTTGAACTGATGTTGAGTGAAGGGAGCAGAACCAGGAGAACATTCTACACAGTAACAGCAAGGTTGTATGATGATCAACTATTATAGACTTAGCACTTCTCAGCAATGAAGTGATCCAAGACAATTCCAATAGACTTGTGATGGAAAATGCCATATGCATCCAGAGAAAGAACTATGGAGACTGAGTATGGATCAAAACATAGCATTTTCACTGTTTTTGTTTGTTCGCTTTTTCTTTCTCGTGCTTTTTTTTTCCTTTTTGGTCTCATTTTTCTCACACAACATAACAAATATGGAAAATATTTAAAAGTATTGTATATGATTGCTGTCTTGGTCGGGGAAGGGAAGGAAAAATTTGAAACAAATCTTACAGAAATAAATGTTGAAAACTATCTTTACATGTATTTGGAAAAATAAAATATTATTGAGGAAAAATTAACAAATAAATATATTTCAGTGGCTCTGTATCACCTCCAGGATCAAATAAAAAGCACTATTTTAGACAAACATGAAAACCCACAAGGGATTCATAATCTATTTGTAGAAGATCTTCATTATTCTGCATGTAACTCATGTAGAAAATCTAGGGCACAACAGGAACAAAAGTGTTGTGAGTGATGGGATGAAAAAATAAGGATAGATTATTATTTTCATTGCAACAACTCATTGGGAATATCCATATCAGTGACATCATCACTGATAAGGATGTCACATCAGTGAAATCAAAAAGATCCAATACAGGAAGTCAGAGAGAGTTCAAAAAAAGAGAAAAGCTGCCATTCAGAGGGAATGAATCTATGAAAAACAAAATAGACAACAGAGAGAAGAGTGGTTGTTGCAAGGAAAGTCTTTTGCAAACTTTACATCTATAAATATGAGTTATAATTATTATAACTCAGAAAGTCTTCAGGAAAGGATGACCAGATTGGTATAAAACTGGAAACCATGCCACAAGTTAAAAGACCTCTTCTGGGAGAAGAAAAACCTTTAGGGGAAACAAACCATGTCTTCAGATATTTAAAGGGCTCTCATGTAAAAGAAAGATTAGGCTTGGTCTGCTTGGGAATAGGGGCAGAAGTAGAAACAATGAAGGAAAGTGCAGAGAGATATTTTTAGGACTGGATTAAGGAGGGGAATTACTAACAATTAGAACTGGCCCAAATTGGAATGGGCTGCCCAGGTGGGTAGTGGGCTCAGATTCTCAGAATGAGGGGGAACCTCCAAAGCTATCTAGTCCAATCTGTATATTAACAATTTCCTCTACTTCTCCTCTCACATGCAGCTGATGTTTGAAGACCCCTGGTGAAAATTGAGATAAGATGACCTCTGGAGTTCCTTCCAACTGAAATTCTGATTTTGTGAACCCTTGATCTTCTTCCTTTGTGAGTTTAGTTGGATCCTTTGATTAGTATAATAAATAGGTCTTAAATCTGAATATATATCTTGGATTCAGATTTTATACTCTGCAACTTATTTGGCTCATAAAGTTCAGTGCTAGAGAAATAAACTTGTAATAATTTCCTCTTGGTGATTATTACCAATTTTATATTGATTGACTCATCTATACTTTTCAGCATCCATTTTCTTATTCCTTTTGAAATCTGGAACAAAATTAGACAACAAGTAATCCAATATAGGTTAAACAAGTGCAACCCTTCTAAAGAGATTTCCACATTTATCATGCTGCACAGGAAAAAAATCAGATTTTTTAAAAAATGAGAAAGGAAAAAAAAAACAAGTAAACAATAATAAAAAAAAATCCCTCATGTATTTCACTCTAGTCTCTGAACCCTTTGAAATCTGCTTTCTCAAATCTAAGGCGTTTGTCACATTAATTTCAGTATCCCTCTGTACCTATCAAAAATTTTAAGACAGTGGAGTGGTCATATCCTCCCATTCTTCTGATAAGAGTTTCACTATCTCTACCACAACAACCAGCTCCTGATTGGTAAAAATGATATTCAGAATAAAATTTCCCTTTGTTTAAAAAGGATATGATGTGTGTGAGTATGGATTTGGACTTGGAAAACCTGGATTCAAATTTTACTTCAGATATTTACTAGCTATGTCCCCTTGGGCAAGTCACTGATCTCAGTTTTTTCTAATCTGTAAAATATTCCAGTTAGCTTCAAGAACTTCTAAGATCCTTCCTAGTTTTAAAGCTATGATTCTATGAAATGTTAAAAAAAAAGAGATTTTTATATTTCTGTAAGAGCATGTAAGAGCATCGAGGTGGCAAAGGAGGTAGAGTAGGAAGCATGAAGTTAAGAAGACTCATCTTCCCGAATTCAAATCTAGCATCAGACACTCAGAGTTATGTGAGCAAGTCACTTAACCCTGTTTGCCCACATGTAAGATGAGATGGAAAAGGAAATGGCAAACCACTCCAGGATCTTTGCAAGAATACTCCAAATGAGGTCACAAAGAGTCAGATGCAAATGAAATTACTGAATAACAGTAAGAGCATGTGAGCTTGTGTGTGTAGTTGTAAATTAACATGATTTTTATGAATCAGATTAAGGATAGGAACAGGTCTTGTACCTAGAGTTTAGTATTAAGAAACATTGTTATCAATACCAATAGAGAATTCTCTGCCAGATGGATGGAGCTAAAGAAATCTTTGGTAAAGAAGACCTAAGCTCAAACCTAACTTCAGATACTAGTTTTGACCCTGAGCAAAATACTTAACCTCATCAATTTCTTCATATGTAACATAGGGATCATAATAGCATCTACCTTCCAGTATTGTTGCAAGGATTAATGAGCTAATGTTTGCAAAACACTTTGCAAAGGGAAATATAAATGCTATTAGCTATTAGCTGCTCTGCTTGGTCCAGGAACTCAATATGTGTCCAGGGACTTCTCCACTGCTGTGTCAATGCCAGGTGGATTCTTCCTTATTCCAGTTTATGAACCCCACCCAGTTGCAAGAACAGCAGCTGTTGTCTCTCTCTGTCTTGGTACCAGAAACCCGATCTGTTATCTCAATCATTTCTTGCAGACTCTCATGCTCAGTCTTTTTTGTATGCGCTTTTGACCCATAGCATTCTGGGAGTTGTCAAGTATTTATCAAAAACCTACTGTGTTGGGCTCTGTGCTAAATGTTAGTATCATGTCTACAGCATCCTGAGAATTAGAAGCTCAACTATCTGTTGGATGTCACTCGTGCCTGCTACATAAATATTTAATGAATGTTTGTCTGATGAAATTAAAATAGAACTGGTTAATTCCAGTCTTTTTATATTCTCAGTGCCTTACACATAGTTTGGTGATCCATCAATATTTGCCAAACTTAGTTTCAGTACCTTTTATAGAATGGTCCTGAGAATGACTCCTTGCTCTTGCCCAAGCCCATCCAATTTAAAGGGTGAAACCCTGGAGCTATTTCCTCACCCAAGAACATCCCTCTTTGTCTTTTTAACTGAGGATAAATAGGAAAAAGATCATCTTAATGAAGCTGTAAACTACAATTGCCTGTTAGCTCCAATTGAATGTCCTGCAGATATCTTTTTAAAAAAACACCATCTTCCTCCTATTCTCCCAGCACACAACCTCAGAATTATTCTCAATTCTTCAGTTTTCCCCATCCCCCATAGCCAATCTGTTATCAAGTTCTCTTGATTTGACCTTCATACCATCTCTGCTTGTCATTAAAAGTCCTTCATAACCTTGCCCCCTCCTACCTTTTCAATCTTATATCTTGCCTCCTTCCTCCTTCCTCTGCAATCCACACATTGATCTCTTTACTGTTCTTCGAATAAGATACTTCATCTCCTGAATCTGGGTGTCAGCATTGTATGTTCCCCAAGCCTTAAATGTTCTCCCTCTTGGTTTTCTGGCTTTCTCCAAATGTCAGGTAAAATATCATCTTCTACAAGAAATCTTCTGGGTTTCTCTTAATGCTGGCAAAATCCTTCTATTGATTATATTCAATTTATCTTTTATCTATATTGTTCAAACATAATTGTTCAGGTACTATCTCTCCCATTTGCCAGAGCTCTCTTTTGTTTTTCTTTGCATTCCCGGTGCTTAGTACAGTCCCTGGTACATAAAAGACATTTAATAAATGCTTTTTGACTGACTGACTGAAATGAGCGCTTCAGACCATAAATTAAGGAGATAGATGATGAAGAGTCCTTGATCAGCATTCAGAAATCTTTTTTTTAATTCTCATTAGATTATAAGCTTCTTGAGAACAGAGACTGTCTTACCTTTTTTATTGTGTGCCCATTGCATATCACAGTGCCTGACACATCGTAGGTACATAATAAATATTTGTTAGATTAGATTGGATTGATTTTACACAAGTTATATACCTTCTTTGGGCTTTGCTGTCTCTGAAATTTATGTTTACTAAGGAATACATTACTGGATATCTTCTAATAATGAGAGTGATTGGTTTTTGTGAGCTGGGTCCAAGTCCCAGTTTTGATCCTTACTAGATGGATGGCTTTGGACAAGTAACTTCAAAAAAAAAAAAAAGAAGAAGATTCAATTCAGAATCATGGGACCTGATTCTACTATTTTCTGCTTGTGAGAGTTTAAGCAAATAATTTCATTTCTCCTGGTTTCTTCTTCTGAAAAATGAAGTCATTAGATCAAATTATCTCCAAGGGGAGATTATTACAAGTTTATTTCTCTGGCACTGAACTCTATGATCCAAATAAGGTGCAGAGTATAAAATATGAATCCAAGATATATACTCATATTTAAGACCTATTTATTATACTAATCAAAGGATCCAACTAGACTCACAAAGGAAGAAGATTGAGGATTCTGTCTTCACAAAATCAGAATTTCAGTCGGAAGGAATTTCAGAGGTCATCTTGTCTAAATCTTCACCAGAAGTCTTCAAACATCAGCTACATGTCAGAGAAGTAGAAGAAATTGTTAATATACAGATTGGACTAGATAGCTTTGGAGGTTCCTCCTTACTCTGAGAGTCTGAGCCCACTACCCACCTGGGCAGCCCATTCCAATTTGGGCCAGTTCTAATTGTTAGTAATTCCCCTCCTTAATCCAGTCCTAAAAATATCTCTCTGCACTTTCCTTCATTGTTCCTACTTCTGCCCCTACCCCCAAGCACACCAAGTCTAATTTTTCTTTCACATGAGAGCCCTTTAAATATCTGAAGACACAGTTTGTTTCCCCTAAAGGTTTTTCTTCTCCAGAAGAGGTCTTTTAACTTGTGGCATGGTTTCCAGTTTTCCTACCAATCTAATCACCCTTCCCTGAAGACTTTCTGAATTATAATAATTATAACATATTTATAGATGTAAGATTTGCAAAACATTTTGCTTGCAACAACCACTCTTCTTCTCTCTGTTGTCTATTTTGTTTTTCATAGATCCATTCCTTCTGAATAGCAGCTTTTCCCTTTTTTTGAACTCTCTCTGACTTCCTGTATTGGATCTTTTTGATTTCACTGATGTGACATCCCTATCAGTGATGATGTCACTGATACGGATACTTCCAATGAGTTGTTGCAATGAAAATAATAATCTATCCTGGTCTTTTCATCACATGTGACTTTTGTTCCTGTTGTGCCCTAGATTTTCTACATGAGTTACATGCAGAATAATGAAGATCTTCTACAAATAGATCATGAATCCCTTGTGGGTTTTCTATTTTTGTCTAAAGTAGTGCTATCAAACATGCACTGGGTTCACAACATTGCTGAGTATGGTGGGCCCAGATTAAAATGTAATTGGGAAATATTTAACAAAATAAGCAAAGATACAATGAAGCATACATAATGTTAATCTGTAATGTTAATAGTTAATGTTAAGTCAGTATGCAGCCCACAGAAATCCTTACATACATTTTAGTGGTTCCTATTTCAATCTGCATTTGGTATCACTTTTCTAAAGGGTTTCTTTTAAAAAATTCTTCAATAGTAATTTAAGCAGTGAATAATTGCCAAGGATTATGAATAATATATTGTTACCCTAAAGACTCACAATACGTTTTTTATTTTTTTTTTTTTGAAGAGGGTTTGAGGAATAAAAATAAATTGGGAATCACTGACCACAGGATATTTTATGAGTACATCAGGCCTCCTTTATTTTTGAAACATGGTTGACCTATATCCTTTTTTAATAAGTTTTTTTTCCTATATCCTTTTCTAGTTGTCTCTCTGGAGATATCAAAAGAAACCAGGTAGAACAATATATTGATAGAGTTGAGTTAACCTGAAATTGGGAAGTTTTTATCCCATTGTTCAGTCGTGTCCAACTCCATGTGATCCCATAGATATTGTCTATGCAATATTCTTGGCAAAAATACTGGAGTAGTTTGACATTTTTTTCCTCCGGTGTGTACCCATTTTACAGATGAGCAACTGAGGCAAATAAGATTCAAGTGACTTGCCTGGAGTCACACAGCAGAAGCAGGATTTTAACTCAGATCTTCCTGACTTCAGATCTGGTACTCTACCTACTACACAGCTAATTGCCTTTTAGTCAATTAGGAAAACCTGAGTTCAAAGCCTATCTCAGCTACTTGCTAGTTATGTGATCCCGGTTAAGTCACTTAAATCTCTATCTCAGTTTCTCTATCTGTAAATGGGGACAATAATGACATCTACCTCCCAGGGTTGTTGTGACAATAATATTTGAAAAAAAAACACTTTGCAAACCTTAAAATGATATGTAAACAATGTTACTGTTATTTATGCTGCTATTCCTGTGCAGTTTTTTCTTTTGCTAATATGTTGCTATTTATTCACCATCACCCTTTACTTCCCTACTTCGCTTTCAATTACCCACACATTTAATTTTTCAGAGACTATCGAGTTATTAAGAACACAAGCTTAATTTCCCAAATGCTTTTCTGTGTTCTTTTTACTTCTGAGCCCAATTTGTTGTCCATCCATAGTATTTGTTCAAAACATATGTGCTGGTTGACCAGCCTTGTAGGATATTTATACATCTGCATATCATAGTCCAGACAGTAGACATTCTTCATTCACTTGCTTTTTCTTCTGTAGACAGTTGGGCTTTAATATTTGGAGTGGTCATTTAAGATCTCATTTAAGAGGTTCTAAATGGAAAGGGTTCAATTCAAACATTACAGTGTCATCTGCAAACAGAAGCATCAGTAGTATCTCACCTTTTAAAACGAATCATTCCTCGACTGGATTTAGGGCTGAATGTCCTCTGTGATAGTGGCCAATATTGCACTGGCATATAAGATCATATATGATTTTGATTGAATCTACCCCTTAAAATTTCATTTTAATTTTAAACATAAACATCACCAAAAGAGTATTTCCATATTGTCAGTCAATCAACATTTATTTAGTATGAGACACTGTGCTAAGCACTAGGGATACAAAAAGAGGCAAATACAGTCCTTACTCTTAAGGAGCTTACAATCTAATGGGGGAGACAACATGCAAATATATACAAAGATGTATAAACAAGCTGCATGCAGGAATAATAGGAAAGAATTAACAGAAAGAAGGAACTGGAATTAAGGATGGCTTTTACCAAACCAAACTTCTAGTTAGCTGTTCCTCAAATGCAATGAGCTATTTCCTATTTCTGGTAATTTTAGAGCTGGCTTCAAAACACCTTTCCTCCTCCACCTTCCCCCATGATGATAACTCCTTCCCTTCTCATCTTTAAATGTTGGAAGTCTCCTCTTCCTTCAAAGTTCAGCTCTTCCAGGAAGCCTTCCTAAAACCCTTAGTCAAAAGTGTTCTCTCCCTCCTCAAATTTCTCTAGGGCATTTTGTATAAATTACACTTTTACTCCCACCTCGATCTGTTTTATATTATAATTATCTCTGTACATACTAATCCCTCCAGCAGAACCTAAATGCCTTTAAGACTGGACTTAGAAAAATTTTCTTCTTTAGAAAGCTCAGTTTGAGCACAATGTTGAGTACATAACAGATGTTTAGGAAGTGTTGAGTTATGTTTAAATAGAATGTGTTTATGTGTCTTTCTATTTTAGTCCTTATTCACTGAATGGACTTTGCCTCAGACAGACTCAGGCCTGGGAAAGACCTTAATTTAGAAAGGCCAAGGTCATCCACAATGTCCTGAGCTATCACTAGTTATCTTGACTCTTGTCTGGCTATTGGACTTGGATGACTTTGAAGGACAGAGTGAGGCTGAAAACTTTGGGTAGCTCTGACTCAATAAAATCAAATTCTCACACCAGCCAAGATATGATATCATTGGTCCTTTTGGAGAGGGGAGGATGAACAACATTTTCTTTCATCAAATATATACTAAGCTCCCTGAACAGAGGCAATCCTCTTCAAAATTCTAATACATCTTCAGAAGACTGTGGGAACTGAATGTGGATCACAACATAGCATTCTCATTCTTTTTGTTGTTGTTCAATTGCATTTTGTTTTCTTTCTTCATTTTTTTCCCTTTTTGATCTGATTTTTCTTGTGCAGCAAGATGATTGTATAAATATGTATACATATATTGGATTTAACATATATTTAACATGTTTTACATATATTGGATCACTTGCCGTGTAGGGGAGGGAGTGGGAGGAAGGAGGGGAAATTTTGGAACACAAGGTTTTGCAAGGGTCAATGTTGAAAAATTATCCAGGCATATATTTTGAAAATAAAAAAGCTTTAATAAAAAAAGAAAATATATGTGGTCCTTTTGTTTAAGGGATTGTAGATTGCATTCCTGATCCTTACCAAGGCTCATACTCCCTCCATATTCTTGATCCTACTTTCTCTAGTTTCCTCCATGAGGTTGTTCAGGTGAGGATTCCTCTGTCTCTGTCTATCTCTCTGTCTCATTTCTGTGTCTCTGTCTCTGTCATCTTCAATCTCTTTTTCTTTATATGTTTCTTCCCCAAAAAGTTCCCTTTCTAGCTCCTGTTAAAAAATGTTAAAATCTTCCCATTACTCTGATTTTGCTCAAGCTAGCACCCTATTTCCTTCCCTTCAGTGCCAAGATCCTATGAAGTCTGCCTATGATCTCCATTCCTCTAACCTTTGCAATCCATCTTCCACCCCCACCAGTCAACTAAAATTGTTCTTTCAAAGGTTATCCTAATTGCTAACTCCAATGATATTTTGAATTTTTCTGTAGTGATTGACACCACTGACCATCTCCTTCTTGACTTTTTTGATCACTCTCTTCCCTTTTGGTTCTCCTCCTCCCTATCTGATTGTTTTTTTCTGTTTCCTTCGATAGCTCCTCCTCCAAATCATATTCTCTAACTAGGATTCTGTCCTGGATCCTCCTCTCTTCTCCCACTTTAATACTTTACTTGTGATATCCTCAGGTCCTACGGGTTTAATTACTAAGTCTTTGCCAATAATTCTCAAATATATCTTCCCTCCCCCATTTCTCTGCTGAACTCCACTTCTCCCTCTCCAATTGCTTTTTAGATATCTCAAACTGGATGTTCAGTAGACATTTTAAATATGTCACTATGTTCAAAACAGAACTTATAACCTTTTCCCTTAAATACTCCCCTACTCCTATTTTCCCTATACTGTTGTATCCCAGTCACTCAGATTTACAATACAGGTGTCTCCTTGGATTGCTCACTATCTCTCATTCCCCATGTCCCAGCCCATATCCAAGCTGTTGCTAAGGTCTCTTGATTTCACTTTTACAACTTTTCTCAAATACGCCTCCTTCTCTTCTCTGATACTGTCAATACTCTAGTATAGGTCTTTATCATCTCATGCCTGGATTATTGCAGTAGTGTGCTGGTGAGTTTGCCTGCCTCAAGTCTCTCCCCACTTCAGTCCATTCTCTATTCAACCACTAAAGTGACTTTCCTAAAATACAAATCTGATCATGTTACCTCTGACTCAATAAACTCCAGTGGGTTTCTATTGACTCCAGAAGCAAATACAAAATGGTACTCAAAGACATCCATAATCTAGACCCTTCCTATCTTTCCAATCTTCTTTATACTTTATTCCCTACATAAACTCTTTTTTAAATTTAATTTTATTTTATTAAAACTTTTTATTTGCAAAACATATGTATAGGTAATTCTTCAACATTAACCTTTACAAAGTTTTCTGTTACAAAATTTTTCCTCCCTCCTCCCCACCCCTCCCCTAGATGGCAGGATATCCACTACATGTTAATTATGTTAAAATACTTGACAAATCGAATATATGTATACATATTTCCACACATCATTTTTGTGCAAGAAAAATCGTATCTAAAAGAAAGAAAAATCAGAGAAAGGAAACACAATGCAAGCAAACATCAGTAGAGAGCATGAAAATGTTATGTTGGGGTCCACATTTCACATCCCTTTCTCTGGGTGTATATGGCTTTCTTCACTGAACAATTGGAAGTGGATAAACTCTTTTTTAAAAACTTTTTTTAAGGTAATTAAGAGTGACTTCCTCAGTGTCACACAGCTAGTAAGTGTCTGAAGCTGAATTTGAACTCAGGTATTCCTGACCCCAGGGCCAGTGCTCTCTCTACCTGCTATACCATCCAGCTCTCCCCAATAGGTACTCTTTGGTCAGACACTCATCTCTCAGCTCCAGATATCCTTTCTGGTTGTCCTATGGTGCCTAAAATGCTCTTCCCCTTCCATTCTGAGTGCTGGCCTCCCTAGTCTCCTTTAAGTCCCAACTAAAATTCTACTTCCTACAAGGAGCCTTCCCTAATTCCTCTTAATTCCAGAGACTTCCCCTGTTAATTATTTCCTATTTTTCCTAGATGTAATTGTTTTCATGCTTCCCTCCCCCAAAAGATTGTAAGCTTTGTGAAGGCAGGGAATATATTTAGCCTCTTTTTGTATGTGTAGCACTTAGCACAGTGCCTAGCGTATTGTAGTCAATTAATAAAGTTTATTTAATTTGATTTAATTTTATTGATGATCCCTCCTCCCTTAACTTCTATAATACTGTACTCATATGGTTCTCCTTCCATCTCTCTGATCATTTCTTTTCTGTCTTTTTTGCTTTATTCTCTTTCTTCCTATTAAATCTGGCTGTTATTCAAAGAACAAGACAGACAAACAGACAGAGATTTAAGAAGATATCCCTTGTCAACTCCTTCACAGAGTGGGGAAGTTCATGGGTGTGGAATATTTCTTCTATTTTTAGACTTTTTAATTGTGTTGAACCGTTTTGCTGGTTGTTCTTTTTTCTTTGTTTTTTCTCTAAAAAATATTTTATGTTATATAGAAAAAGGTATCTCCATCTCCATGGCTTAAAGGGAGGAAGGGATAGATATATCACTACTATTTCCTATCCCTACTCTTCTCCAAGGGAGACTTTAATTCCTAGAAGAGAAATTTATAATTTGACCAAGACTTGGGCAATCCAAGTCACAAATGCTCAAGATTCTCATTAGAATGAGTCAACATCTCATTATAATATTCATTTTCCCATTAATCGTTAAAAAATCAGAGTTGATGGGACACTGATAACATTGTTGGTGGAACTGTGAATGGATCCAACCATTCTGGAGAGCAATTTGGAACTATGCTCAAAAAGTTATCAAACTGTGCATACCATTTGACCCAGCCAGCAGTGTTTCTACTGGGCCTATATCCCAAAGAGATTTTAAAGGAGGGAAAGGGACCCACATGTGCAAAAATGTTTGTGGCAGCCCTTTTTGTAGTGGCAAGAAACTGGAAATTGAAAGGATGCCCATCAATTGGAGAATGGCTGAATAAATTATGGTAAATGAATGTTATGAAATATTATTGTTCTGTAAGAAACAACCAACAGGAGGACTTCAGAGAGGCCTGGAGAGACTTGCATGAACTGATGCTGAGTGAAATCAGCAGAACCAAAAGAACATTATACACAGCAACAAGACTATATGATGATCAATTTTGATGGACATGGTTCTCTTCAACAATGATGTGATTCAAACCAGTTCCTGTTGTTCAGCGATGAACATAGTCATATACATCCAGAGAGAGGCCTGTGGGAACTGAGTGTGAACCACAACACAGCATTTTAACGCTTTCTGTGAATATTTCCCTGCATTTTGTTTTCCTTCTTAGGTTGTTTTTTCTTCTTCTCTTTCTAGATCTGATGTTTCTTGTGCAGTAAGATAACTGTATAGATATGTATACATGTATTGTATTTGTCATATAATATATCCTATTTAGCATGTATTGGATTACCTGTCATCTAGGGGTGGGGGGTGGGGGGAAGGAGGGGAAAAGCTTGGGAAAAAAAGTTTTTGCAAAGGTCAATGTAGAAACATCACTCATATGTTTTGTAAATAAAAAAGCTTTATAAAAACTCAAAAAAAAATCAGAGTTGATTGACACCTCAGATACACCAGCTCTTCCAAGTGCATATATAAACTGTGAACCTATAGTCAAGAGGGTTCTTTGGCATTCAAGAATGTCAGTGATCTCTTTTATGAATAACTTGCTAGCATTATTAATAAAGATGGCTAATTACCCAGAAATTGTCTCTTGAACTTTTTTAAATATCTCACTACCAGATGCCACAATAAACACACATAGCAAATTGCAAAGAAACCCATTTATCCAAGTCAATAGCAAAACAGAAAACAGAAAGAATATATATATATATATATACATATATATATAAGAAAATATGTCGGAGAATAAAAATTAAGAGAGCTCTCTGATTGGGAGCAAAGTGATTCAGCTCAACCAAGAGAAATCCATGATCCATGAATCACTCAAAAGGGAACATTTCCTAAGGTCTGTAATGTAACAAGTGAAACAAGGACAAGTTGACATCATCTGTTTTCTCTCTTAAAGCTAGAATCCAGTAGACCCCAAGGAAAGCCAAGAGATGAAAGAGACTGATTAGACTCAAAAGTCTCAAGACTTGAACCTAGATCCTCTGGCTTAAAAATCAAGGTTCTTCCCACCACATGCTGCTACATTATATAAGCAACTACTAGCCTAACTTACAGTTGGGCCGGGTTAGATTCCCTCCTCGTTTATCTCCTAAAAGACTTAAAGGCCATCGGGGAGGAAGCAAATTAATGAGAGGATATCTGCTGCGAACCATTGTTATGGAGACTGCCAGTGACCCTGTAGTTCAGGACTTTTTAATGAGTATTCATTTCCTCTCTTCTCACTCAGATTTGCTTCCAAGACCCCACTTAATACCATTCCTCAAGCAGGGTTTGTTATTGATGATTGCTTTTTGTTACTAATAACACAAATAATCCCACACCAATATGCTTTTCTGCATTTTTACATAGATATGGCAGTAACTGGGAGGTCTCAGATTATATTAGTAGGGTCTAAACCTTGGCAGTTCAACCTGACACACAACCATAGATTTAGTGTTGGAAAGGACTTCATTGGCTATCTAGTCCATTCCTTTTATTTTACAGATGAAGGAAACCAAGTCACAGAGAGGGAAAGTGATTAGCCCAAGAAACAACATGCTTTTCATTCTATAATTCAGCCAACCTGGACAACTGTCCACAAACACACACTACACTACACTCTCTTGCCTCTATTCCTTTGCTCAAACTTTTCCCTATGTCAGAAATCTCCTCCCTCCCTCTCTTTGATTGATAATTCCTACCTATCCTTTAAAACTCATCTCCAAGAAAACTTCTCTGATTTTTTTCAACTGATGATGGTTTTCCTTTTTGGACTTTTCATTTTGTCCCTCCTTCATGTTCTTCCAGCATAAGAAAGGTACCTATCTATGCTGATTTCCTCTCAGAATCTGGGAACACAGTTTAGTGTATTGAATAGAGAGTTGGATAGAGAAATAGGGAATTCTGGGTTCAAGTCCCATTTCTAATTCATACTGACTGTGTGACTCTGGGCAAGTTATTGTTAACAGGCACTGTGGTAAACTCTCTTGGGACTAAGCCACAGAACAGACTATAAATGTGCCAATCTGTGTTAGTAGAGTTTCCTCACCTTGGAGTTCCCAAAGCCGATGCTAATTCTCATTCCGATTCCTATCCCCACTAGATAGTAAACGCCTAGAGGGCTGAGAGAATATTTTAACTCAATTTTGCATCTTCTCCCAAGGCCTAAGTTAATGCTCTATGCTTATCACTTAACAAAAATTCATTGTATTATATTGCTAATGGTTAGGGAGCTAAGATCTCAGAATGGGAACCATTGGAGAGCCACCTCCACATAACAATAGCTTTCTAGTAAATTATTTAAGATAATTGTGCTATATTTGAGTACATCCTTGATTTAGGAGGTTATCCAAAACTGTATCTAGGGCTAGGATGAGTTGGAATTGGAAAAGGGGATGGAGGATTCAGGAAGGGAAGACCCTTTTTTCCTTTCCAGAATCATCAAATGTGGTCGATATTGAAAGTCCCCACTGTACTATGGAACAGGAAACCTATTTGATCTTACATACGTCATTTTCCTTACAAGGGCCTCAGTTTCCCTATCTGTAAAGTGAAAGGCTGAGACTACAGGATTTCTAAACTCCCTTTCAAGTCCATGTCCAATACAATATACATTTATTCTCTCCTACATCTGTGCTCTGCAATGGGGTGGTCCAGTGGATAAAGACCTGGGCCTGGAGTTCAGCTCAGCTACTAGCTGTGCAACCCTGTATAAATCACCATCATCTACCTCAGTTTCCTCAGCTGTGATATCAGGTTAATAGCAGCACCTTCCTCACAGAGTACCTAGCACACAGTAGGTACTTAATAAATACTTGTTCCCTTCTTTTTCCCCCTACAAAGAGGAAAACAGACTTTGCCCTCAAGAAGTTTTACAATAGAGAAAATTTAATATATACATAGTAATGGCAGTCTGAGATTGGCAATGAGAATCCAGGCCTTATGAACATTTATTTGCTTCAGGCTCTGACTAATAAAAATCACCATATGGACAGGTATTGATTCAGATCTGCTTGTCTGAAGAGAAGCCTTTCCACTGAGTGAAGAGCCAGAGCTGAGAATACTTAGAACAGTTGCTAATATAATGATCATTCAGACCCTCTCTGTTTCTTGGCTACATTTAAGTGAAGAGTTCTGTAAGCCTCTGGGAGAGAAAGGCTCTGGACTTTTATATTCCACTGGGCCATTGACATGTGTCACAAGGTATGGCTATTTTCTTTTTTTATTGTGTCTGTTCTTTCCAGCTCTTAGGTGGAGCC
This sequence comes from Myrmecobius fasciatus, assembly GCA_023553655.1. NCBI lineage: Eukaryota > Metazoa > Chordata > Mammalia > Dasyuromorphia > Myrmecobiidae > Myrmecobius > Myrmecobius fasciatus. The sequence continues at coordinate 653,402 of JAJPUD010000080.1, read as the reverse complement.
ATTTTGGACCAAGCTTTGTTCTCGTGATTCCCAAAAGGTCAGGAGAATAAACTGCCAAGTGTCAGGAGTTGGAGACCATGCCAGATAGGTCAGAGGAAGTTCAAAGTCCTGTTTGACCCAGAATAGAAGTGGATCAAAGGGAACGAAAAGGGAGAAACATGACTCATCAATCAGCTGTGCCATATTCAGAAGTTAGCTTAGTGGGACAAATGTTGGTAGCAGTTACTTTAAGTTTGAACCTGTTCTCTTCAGGGACCAAGGTGACATGGGGAGTGTATGTATGCAGATATCGGGGGATGAGGGAGAATGGTTTGTTCTTTTGTTCTTGTGTATTTTCTTAGTAAATATCCTTTTGTAAAAATTGATCAATGGCTGATCCAACCATTCTGGTGAGCAATATGGAACTATGTCCAAAGGGTTATCAAAATGTCAATGCCCTTTGATCCAGCAGGGTCTCTGCTGGGTCTGTATCCCAGAGAGATCTTAAAGAAGGTAAAGGGACCCACATGTGCAAGAATGTTTGTGGCAGCCCTTTTTGTAGTGGCAAAAAAATGGAAACTGAATGGATGCCCATCAATTGGAGAGTGGCTGAATAAATTTTGGTATATGAATGCCATGGAATATTATTGTTCTGTAAGAAACGACCAGCAGGACGATTTCAGAGAGGCCTGAAGAGACTTACATGAACTGATGCTAAGACCAAGAAAGCTTAGAACCAAGAAAATATTTTACCCAGCAACAGAAAGATTATAGGATGATCAATTCTGACAGACATGGCTCTTTTCAACAATGAGATGATTCAGGTCAGTTCCAGTGATCTTGTAATGGAGAGAACATCTAGAAAGTGGACTGTGGGGGCAGCTAGGTGGTGCAGTGGATAGAGCACCAGCCTTGAAGTCAGGAGAAACTGAGTTCAAATATGGTCTCAGATACTTAACACTTCCCAGCTGTGTGATCCTGGGCAAGTCACTTAACCCTAATTGCCTCAGCAAAAATAAATAAATAAAGTGGACTGTGGGGACAGAGTGTGGATCACAACATAGCATTTTCACTCTTTTTGTTGTTTGCTTAAATTCTGTTTTCTTTATCATTTTTTCTTTTGATCTGATTTTTCTTGTGAATCATGGTAAATGTGGAAATATATAGAGAATTGCACAAGTTTAACATATATTGGATTATTTGCCATCTAGGGGAGGAGGTGGGGGAAGGGAGGGAGAAAAAATTTTGGAACATGAGGTTTTTCAAGGGTAAATGTTGAAAATTTTCTATGCATATGTTTTGAAAATAAAAGGCCTTTTAAAAAAAACTAATCAAGATTTATTAGTTAAATGAAACTGGGGCACTATTCATTGACAGTTATCAATGATTCAAAGGAGATACTAACTATAATAGGTAACTGATATTAAGAGAACTCCTAGAACCAGAGCTTGAGTTGATGGAATTAGAGAAGACCCCCACTGTTCCTTAGGGTTACTCCAAATCCTGGAAGAGGAGCAGTATCTAATCTTGTGTAGGAGACCTTACCTATTATTGTGAGTAGGAGTGGAGATAAGGATTCCCAGAATGTATATGGATTAAACACAAATAACTATGAAATAAGGGAGAATATGATAAAGATAAAGGAAAAAATTCAGGCAAAGTGCTGTAAAATTGCATGAGGGAAAGATCACTTTTAGTTGTGGAGTTCAGGGATGGTTTAATAAAAAATGATTTGTGATTTAGGCCTTGGAGAAGACAACCACTTTTAAGAGACAAAGGTTTCTGGTAGAAGGCACTAGTAGATGTCCATTCTAGATATAGAAGAGAATATGAATATTCTGTTTTAGAATACCTTTGGAATGGGAAGTATATGTAGAGGAATGGTATGAAACAAGTTTGGAAGAGTAAGTAGGAGTTGGATTCTGAAGGGTACTAAATTTCAGGACAAAAAATGACCATTCAGTAGACAAAAGGAAGCTACTGAAGATTTTTGAATAAACAAACTACCAGGAAGTAAGATTCCTTAGGCAAAGCTATGAAGTCTGGTTTGGAAAGAGGAATACTTGTTTAGAAAGCAAGTGGCTAGAGGGAAATAAAGATTTCCCACTTATGATAATTGTGTTTCCTACATCATGATAATTGAGGAAAAAGGTAATGAAGATCTAAAATTGGAGTGGTAGGAGTAAAATAGTATCATCAACAGGATTTGACCATAGATTAAATGTTGAGGGAGAGAGAGAAGAAAAAGTCAAAGCTGAATCTAAGGTATGGAGCCTAAGTAACTGGTGTTAATATTATAGAAAGAGTGAAATCAGAAGGAAAAAGGATGAATTCAGTTTTGAACACAGCATAATCTCTAAAATCTCTTTGAATTTATCATTTATTAAATGGAGATAAAAAGACAAAAAAATTAAACGGTCCTACCCTGAAGGACCTTCCTTATACATTGTCCCAGCCAACTCTCATATTCTCTTTTCTAATATTCTCTCCTTCCCTCGCCCCACCATTTCTCTTCAGACTCTAATACTCAGTAATTCCAGGATTCTGAGGTCCACTACTGTTTTTCTTCCTCCTAAATAGCCCTGAGGGAAGCATTGCTTAGGGTGTGAAGTGCTTCCTGGCTTCCTGTCCCAGTGGGATGGGCTGGGTCTATCCAGATAAACTGGAGACCTCGGCTCCCACCCAAAGCCACAGAACAATCCCAGACTGCTACAAAAGGGAACTCCCAGTTAGGCCACATTTAAAAGTGAGAGGAGAGGAAGCTTTCAAGGCTTCCTGTATCATCCTTCAGGGCAAAGGGGGTCAGGAAAAGACCTCTGGGGCCTCCAGCCAACCGAAGGAAAGGAAGCTGTGAACAATTGGGCCCCACTCAATTTTCTGGAGACAACAGATTCACTCTCCAGAAGGATGGGAAGGAGGAAGCCCCTGGAGGAGCCAGGCCGCCTGGCTTGGGTGGAGCGGGCCAAAGGTGACCAGGCCTGCCTAGCCATTTCCCTCTTGGCAGTAGGACACTTCTGACTAGAAGCTATAAAAACTAGGATCCTAAGATCGTAAGGTTTGGGACTGGATGGGAATTTGGAGATTTAATTCAATCCTTTTATGTACAAATAAGGAAAATATCTTGGAGTGGCTTAAAATAATTCCATAATACTAAACCCTCAGAGTTATATAGGATTTTATGGTTACAAATCACTTCCACATATGTTCTTTGATCTATGAGCCTTACGACAATCCTGGGAAGATGGGTCCCATTTTACAGAGATGAAAAAACTAAGATTCTGGGGAAATGACCTACTCATAGTTGATGGGGTGAAGAAGACCTCAGCAAAAGCCCAGGTTCTTGGTAGGATGGGTGGGCTATAGGAAGAGGCATTTGCAGAATTTCTTGTCCTTACGTGGACCTTTGTTGCAGTGGACCCTTGTTGAATTTCTTGCTTTGCAACTCCTAAGATTTTTCCTTGTCTAGAAGCCCTCCTCTCCCCCTTTGTAATTGCTAGTTCATTAGGAACTTAGCCCATTTTATGGCTTTATGGCATTAGTTCATCACTCAAATCTTTCTCCTTTCTAATTGCTAGTTCTTTAGGAGCTTTGCTTACTAAGTATCACAATGACAACTTTATTCCACCTTATGGCATCTTCCCTCTTGTTATGTGTCTACCCCCTTGTTAATTTTCAGTTCTATTAGAGAAGGTAGCCTGTGTGTTTCCCCTTGGTAATGGGGAGGCTAACTAACCCCTTTTTGGAACTCAGCCAGCCAGTCAATGGTAAAATACCCCACTTCTTCACTAAACTCCCTTTTGGAACTTAGCCTGCCGCCAAGAGCTTAATAAAATCTTTGTCTCTTGATTTGGAGATGGACTAAGCCTACAAATTCTTTTGAGATACCTCATGACACTGGCCCCAAACTCCAATATATTTTTTGGGATTCAATCTTTACACCCCATCAATAATCATATGGTAAATCTGGAACTCAGATGCAGTTATCCTAACTCCTGATGTAGGGACTTCACCACACTACTGCATTTGGATCACATCACCTCTTACAAAAATATAGACTTTCAGAGATAAAAGAGCCCTCAAGTCCAGCATTCATCAGTTATTCCTTTGATCACTCCTTCATGCCTCTCTGGATTCTGCTACTTTTTTTCTAATTTCTTTCTCTACCATGCTCTTGCCCACATATTTTCTTTTCTCTCTCCTTCCCCCATAGTACTCTTTTTTATATACTGTCTTTATCCATTAGATTATAAATCCCTTGAGAGCAAGGACTGTGTTTTATTTATTTATTAGGCCGATAGTCCTTAATAAAGTAACCCTTTGATAAATGCTTGTTGACTTTATTTGAGTCAGATTCTCTTCTACAGTAACTCAGGAAAGAGCACTGGGCTTGGAGTCAAAAGACCTGGCCACAAATCCTTATTCAGCTACTTCTTATCTATGTAACATTGGATAATTCACATCTGGCTCTTTATTTTATCACCTATAAAATGGAGATTTAGACTGGATGATCTTGAATATCCTCCTAGCTCTAAATCCCATGAGCATCCAGAAACACTGACTGTTCAGACTCTGCTTGGAGACTTGCAATGAGTGGGAACTGACTACTTTCTGAGGCACTTAGCACAGTTGCTGGTATAAAATAAGTAATTAATAAATGTTTATTGATTGATTGAAACAGTACTTTTGTGCAATTTTCATTGTTAAGAGTGTGTGTGTGTACCCTGTGGTGTGTGCATTAGAAGATTTTTGCATGTGTTTCTTTGGAGGGGAGAGAGAAACCTCAAGCTATTTCCAAAAAACAGGAAGTTGTCACCCTGGAAAGCCCCAAAAGATTGGTCCTGGGGGACTGGTCTGTAGGATAGAGGTGTTGGAGGGGATGGTGTTAGTGAGGCAGATGTGATTCCAGGGAACTGGAGGAGAGAGGAAAAGGGGGGAAATCTCCCTTAAATACAGGTTGTGCTGGAATAATTCCCTCTTCCCCTCCCTGCCCCTGAGAGGTGAGCAGACTGAGAGTACTCGGTGTCTAGGGTAGTTAGATTGAAAATATACAAAGTAAAGGTGTGGTTAAGAACAGGATGTACAAAAGACAAACTCTTCCTATTTCAGGGAATGTTTCTGGGACAATAATGTTCTCTGGCCTTCCAAGGGTCTAGAGGTAGGATTGGAGAGGGCTCCTCAAAAGGTGGAAAGGAGGAATGCTGATTTTGTGGTGATGAGCCTTTTATACTAATAAGGAGCAAGAAGAGAGAGAGAGATTGAGAGAGAGAGAGACAAAGAGACAGAGAGGGGGAGGGAGAGACAGAGAGAAAGAAAGAGACAGAGAGACAGAAAGACAGAGACAGAGAGAGGGAGGGAAGGAGGGAAGAAGAGAGGGAGGGAAAGAGAGAAGAGAGAGGGAGAGTCAAAAGAAGTAAGGGAAAGGAATTTTAGTGCACTGAAAATAACACTGAGGGAGTGGATGTATGTGCAAATTCTAGATTTGCTACTTACAATCTAGGCAAATCTCTTATGGATTCTAATTTTTGAGCTCAAAGCATCATAAAATGTAACCCCTTAATTTTACAGGAAATAGTGATTCAAGCCTGAGGAAATGTCTTCTTCAAAGTCATACAGATAATAAATAGCATCAAGATTCCAAACTTGGTGATCTGAATTAAAATTCAGGAATATTTCCACTATATTGTATTCTTTCCCTTTTGAACCTCCAACATCCGTTATGAATAAAATGTCAGTTTATTCCATGAGAAACTTCACCTTTTGTATGCAAGCTGCCAGCCTGGAGTTTCAGGGACAGAACAGATGGAGAGAATTGATCCCTAAACCTAATTAAGCCTTAGTTCTTCAATCTGTAAAATGATGATTATAATAGCACCTACTTTCCAGAGTTGTTGAAAAAAATCAAAAGATATAACATATTTAAAATACTTTGTTATTGAAATGCTAGCTATGATAATTATTATTATTATCATCATCATCCCCATACTACATCTAGCACAGAATAGATTGTCTTATTCTGCTAGAATTCCAAAAGCAGAAGCCAGAATTTATTCTGGGCCTTATTTTCCTAATCTTGAAGATAAAGGGGTTGGATTCCATAATCTCTAAAATGTCTTTCAAATCCCAGATACTATGTTCCTCTGAGGGACACAGAGTTACTAAAGAAAAACAGAAATGGAAAGATTCAAAGACACACAGATGGCATGAAGGAGTGGGAAAGAAAGAAACAGAAATATAGGGACTGAGAAAGGCAGAAAGAAGTAGATAAGAGATATACACTGAGCAGAAACCAAAACTCCTAATTCCATCCTGCTGCTCCCCATTCCTGTACCACCAGGTTTTCTGAATTCTCTTATCTGTTTCTTAGGCCTTTAGACTACAAGAATGGTTCATATAATTTATGCAGTTGATGACTGAAATGACCCCCTTAGTCTCTTTATCCCATTAGGGACAGCTGGTGGTACTGTCTTGGGCCTGGAATCAGGGAGGTTTGAGTTAAAATTTGACCTCAGATACTTACTAGCTACATGTCCTACTTGTAAGTCCCAAGTCACCTAAATTCTGTTCCTTTGTTTCCTTGACTGTAGAAAGGGGATGATAAGAATCAAATAAGATAATATTTGTAAAAATGGTATAGTGGATAGAATGCCAGGCCTGGAGTCAGGAAGACTCAACTGCATGAGTTCAAATCTGTCCTCAGACATTCTAGCTGTGTGACCCAGGAAAAATCAATTAACCCTTTTTTTGCCTCAGTCTCCTCATCTGTAAAATGAATTGGAGAAGGAAATGGCAAGTCACTCCAGTATCTTTGCCAAGAAAACCCCAAATAGAATCAGCAGACATTATATAAATGCTTATAACCTTCCCTTCCCACTCCCCATTGACAACGAAGAGGGAAAGCTCAAAACTCCCCTAACAGAGGAACTGAATCACCCTGTAAGCATAAGACCAGCAATAATGGCCCAAAGCCTCTCTGGGCTCCATCTGGAAGTTTGAATGAAGCCCAAACTCCAGTTCCCTAGGAGTCTGCCCTTTCACCCACTTGTATGAACCAGCACCAGTCTTCAGAAAACAAGTACCTGACTCTTTCCCCCTTATTCTTGGCCCTGCTAGAATCTAGGTGAGAACCCTGTAAAAACCCATTTTTGGAAGAGAGTTCCCTATTCTCTCTCCACCTAACTCCATCCAACTCCAATGAGCTGCCCTGTGTCTAATCTCTCTCTGTTTTGTGAATATCTCCTTTCAATCAAGTTGGTCTGCTTTATTGTTTTGTGATCTCCATATTTCCCTGTGCTGAATTTGTGGATATTCAGAACCTCTCTGACCCTCTTGACTAGTGATCCAGCTCATACTGGGGTGTGGAGCTGGGTGGTACTGGCCCAAGGCTGGAGAAGGGCATCAGAGGGGATCAAGGGGTGGGGACAAACTGCTGCCCACAGATGCTTTCCAGTTAATAAAGGGATTTAAGTCCAGGAATTTCTGGCAGTTTCCAGAGATGAGAGATAAGGCAGGCTAGCCCTGAGCCGAGGACGAGAAGAGGTCACAGGGCTTGGAAAAAGTTTCAGCAGTGACAACTGATTCCCCAGGGAAGGAGTCACTGCCAAGTTCAAGATGGCATAACAGGTCAGGTGAGACTGAGTGGGGCAAGAAGCTTCCTACTATACCCTTTCTCTGAGTAGCTCAATGTGCTCTGTGCTTCATCCCTAGGGACAAATATCCTCCCATTTCAAAAAGGAAGAACAGAGGGCTTAAGGAAAGGTGAGGGTGATGGGCTATCTGGTCCTAAAGGAAAAGTGCTAGAGACAGAACCAGAATAAATAAGAAAAGGACTGACAGTTTAATCTTATGGTTCCCTGGTTTTTGCTGTTCTTTGAATGTCTTTCAACAACAACAACAAAATGTGCAGTAAACCCCCAGGCTAAAGTAATATACAACTCATGATATTCTTTTTAGATGAAAAGATGAAAAATTTCTATTTTAGAAGCCATGTGATACATAGTGAATAGAAAGCTCAGTTTGGGGTCAAGTTGATTTAATTTCAAATTCTATTCAGACACTTTTAACTGGGCAAATCACTTACCCTTGCTGAGTTTTTCCTGACAGATAAATAAAGAAAATAGCAATATCTCCCTTCCAGGGTTGCTGTGAGACTAAAATGAGATAATGTGTATAAAAATGCTTTTTAAACTTTAAAACACAATCTAATCATCAATTATCCCAGAGGCACTAGGGAAACAGTGGAGATTGGTAGTGGAGTGCCAGGTTAGATTTTTATTTAGGCAGCTTTATGGAAATGGAACTGGAGAAGAAAAGGAATAGAAGTTGGGAATGTAACAGAGAGTTTAATAGAAGAAGGCTGTAGGAATAAATTCAGGTAAAAGGAAATGAGGAAATAGACCATCATACCATAAGAAACAAAATATCTTACCAAGAACCCCACTGACTATGCAGGAAAGATTTATTTTACATTCTTGCCAGAATGGGTGCTTAGGTGAATAGACACACTTTTGGGGCTCCAAAGGCAGCATTTTATTTCCTATCCTAAAGCCCAAGTCCCTCCCCTGATTCCCCATTAAGTGGATTGTTATAGAAGTTACACGTCATGAATAAAAATAAAAATGAAAAATAACAAAATGAAAAAAATCCCTCATTACATAGCTAGTCCCTGCTCTCAAGGAGCTTACATTCTAGAAGGGGGAAGGGTAACAGAGGAGAGTTAAAAGCAAATAACAAAATATTATTTTCAAATCTCAGGCCATCACACTGCTTACAAAAGTCAGTCCCTGACTCCTTTGGGGGGGAGATAACCTCCACCCTTGATTATTCCTTGGTGTCCTCATAGATTTTGTTTTTTCTAATTTCTCCAACTTAATTTTCCTAACTGTGGAAAACAAATATCCATCTATTTCTCACAATAGACAAAGATGTGGGAACTTGAGATGTTTGAAAATTGAAAAGCCCATTCCAAACTTTCTCCTCAAGTTACCTGTACCTCTGTCTTTCCTCCCCTATCATCAGAAGACCTCAGTTCATACTGTCGAAAGAAAATTAAAACTATTTCAGTTAGGCACTTTAATCTTCCTCATTTTTATACATCCAATCTCTTGTTCTTCATTTCCCACTTTTTCCCCGTTTGTTCCAGTCTCAGAAGAGGAAGTGATTCTTTTCTTTGCCTCAGTCAACCCATCTTTGATTCCATCACTTCCCATCTCTTTAGGGAACTTGCCCCCAATGACCATCTACTCTTTCCTTATGATCTTCAATTTTGGCTTCTTCCCTACTGCCTATAGATTTGCCCATATCTTTCTATCCTAAAAAAATCCCCCCCAAACTTCATTTGACCCTAACATTCCCTCAAGATATTTCCCTATATCTCTCCTCCCTTTCACACCCAAACTCAAAGAAAAAATTCTTTACACTTACCTCCTACTCACTTCTCTAACTTGGCTTTCCCACCCAACCATTCAACTCTCTCCAGGGTTACCCATGACCTCCTAACTTCCATTTTAAAAAACCTTTTTCCAGTTATCATCATGCTTGACCAGTTTTTAGTTTTTAACATTGTTGACTCCTCTGGTTTCCTAAACACTTCCTTCTCTCTGGGTTTTCGTGACACAGCTGGCTCTCTATCTGCATTCTATTCCTACCTACTTGCCCACTTCTTCTTGGTCCTCTTTGCCCCGTCATCATTTTGGTCCTACCCTTTTTGAGTGGGTGTGCCCCGGGGCTCTGTCCTAAACTCATTCCCATCTCTTTCTCAGTCTAGATCTCTTTCCATTCTCTCTCTGTGATTTCATCAGTTTCCATGAGTTAAATTATCACTTCTATGAAGGTAACTCCCAAATCTACATGCCCAGCCCTAATCTCTCTCCTTTACTCTAATCTCACAATTTAGGATTTCAGATTTAGGCTGGAAGAGATCTTATAGGTTATTCAATCCAAACTCCTAATTTTATAGAGACAAGGGAACTGAGGCACAGATGGGTTAATTGACTCGCCCAGAGTTATAGTCTAGTAAGTTTCTAAGGTAAGATTTGAACTCAGATTTTCCTATTCCAAATTCATATCTCTATCCAAAACATGTTGAAAATTTTCACTTTGGGACTACCTGCCATCTAGGGGAAGAAGTCGGGGGAAGGAGGGGGTTATTTGGAATAGAAGACTTCACAAGGTCAATGTTGAAAAATTACCCATGGATATGTTTTGTAAATAAAAAACTTTAATTAATAAAAAAAAGAAAAATTTCACTTTGATTTCCCTTAGACATCTCAAACTTGGGATATCCAAAACAGAACTTTATTATCTTCCTCCAAAACAATTCTCTGTAGCCTCCCTGTTTCTGCTGAGAGCACCACTTCTAGATTTACAACCTGATAGTCAATCTCTACTCTTCAAACTCTCCTCCCCAATATTTAATCAGTTTCCAAATTCTATTTTACTCCCACAAAATTTCTCCTAACTTTCCTCTTAATTCACACAGCTATGATCCTAGTTGTTACTACCTAGACTCTTGGACTGGCTCTTTATTGATTTCTTCTCCCCCATCCCAGTTCTGTCCTTCTCTAATCTCATGCACAAGATTGCAAAATGGGTCTGACCTTGTCACTCTTCTGCTCAGTGATTTTCAGTGGCTACCTATTGCCTCAAGGATAAGAATATAAATTGCTCTGCCTAGTATGTGAAGTCTTCATAATCTGTCTTCCATCTACCTTTCCAGAATGAGTGCCTGTTACTTCCCCATAAACATTCTATATTCCAGTAAAACTAACATAACTTTTGGTTTTCCCTATTGGATGCTCCATCTCCCATCACTGAATTTTCATACATATAGTTGCCTATGTCTAGAATGCTCTCACTCTGTCTCCTAGAATACCTTGCTTCCTTCAAATCCCAGATCAGACACCACCCCATGCCATTCCTGATCCTCCCATTTTTTTCTTCTTCTCCCCCACTCAGAATTAATCTGTTTATGTTCTGTTTATCTTTATCTATGCACATGTTATTTTCTCCCAGGACAACATAAAACTCCTTGAGGGAAAAGACTATCTTGTTTTTCTTTGATATTATACCCACAGTACAGTGCTTGATGTCACGATAAGTATTTGAAACTTGCTTGTTGAATTGAATTGAATATTGGGAAATAAGGTATAAGAAAAAGTCCAGGATAATTCCAAGTCTGTGAACTTGGATGACTGGAAGATTTAATCTTGTTGTTTCTCCTGCATTGTCAAAGGGGACCAATGACATCATGAGGGTGATGTCTTGACTTGCAGGTGAATTGGATTTAAATGATAGGGAAGTTTGGAAAAGGGTTGGGCTTAGGGGAAAGAGAACGATTTTGTGTTAGATCTAGCTCTATTTGAGATGTCTATGTAATACCCGCGTGCACATGTCCAACAATATGGTCATCTCTTATTGTAGTTTGAAAGAGAGACTAAGGCTGGAGAAATAGATCTGGGAATCATTTTGCATACTCTCACATATATTTTTAAATATTCACATACTCTTAAACACATTCAGATCTACATTTCCATACATAGATGCAAATACTCTCATGCTTATATAAATACTCATACAAATAAATATTCCCATAAACTCTAAGTGCCACAGATTCCCACATCTGAATCCCTCAGGCAAATCTGAGATTTGAAACCAATTTTGTCTTTGTTTTTTCCTTAACAATATCACAAAGAAAGACACCTGGTTGGAGGTGTCTTTCTTTCTGGAGCTGTATTAGGATTTTTGCCTAGTTTAAGCTGCTTAGAGGAAAACAGAATCTACTAAAACCCTGAGGCACCAGGAATCTGAAAACAACAAAACAGTGTGTGCTCTTCTTTGAGTCTGGATCCAAGTCTTCACTAGGGATGTTGAAACAGGGACAACCCCCCCCAAAAAACAAAACAACAGGTTTGTTCTTACCCTGCACTATAGTCCAAGTAAATATCTTTCTTGTCTTCTGAAGAAGCCATATAGTAATAACTGGGAACAATGTTCTGTTCAGTTAAGAATATATTGTTAGCACTTGAATCATAGCAACTCACAGGGGAAGAAATTTAATTTGTTTGATATGTTCTAATTAATCAACAACCATATAATAAGCATCAGGGTGGGATAAAGCACTGGCCTGGAATCAGGAGCCTGAAGACTCAGTTCAAGTCCAGCCTCAGATACCCTACTAGCTGTGAGATCCTGGGCAAGTCATATAAGCCCCATTTCCAGCAGTTTCCTCATCTGAAAATGAGAATAATAATAGCAGCTGCTTCCCAGGGTTGTTATGATGATAAAATGAGGGATTATGTAAAATGCTGTGTAAACTTTAAAGCACTATACAAAGCTAGCTATTATTGTGGAAAGCCTAATGAACTGAGAATGAGTAAAAGCCCTGATTCAATTCCTTCCTCTGAAATCATAATCCAGGCTCTGAACTTCAGTTTTCTTATTTGCAAAACCATGCTAATGATACCCGTGGTAGATCTACCTCCCAAGGTTATAGAAGGATCAAATGAGATATATTACTTTGCAAACCTTGTACAATAAAAATATAAACTATTATTATAGGGGTATGGTGGGGGTAGAGGGAGGAGAGAACCACTGCTTCCTGGAAATGGATTACAAGCTTTTAAAAGAGATTCCAACTGCATTTTTTTTCTTTTAATTTTCTGAGGTAGAGTAAATCCTTATTAATGCTAATCCCATTAGTCAGGAATTGGGGATCATTTGGACTGGTTGCTTTTGGTTTTAGCTAGGCAAAGAGGGGTTAGCTGAATGAATGAATCATAGAATCATATTACATCAGAGCTGGAAAGAATCTCTGAATATGAAATGTTAGAGCCAATAGGAACTTTTAGAACCTAGAACTGAAAGCTAGAGTTGGGAAAGATCTCAGCACAGAAAATATCAGACAGAATTGTAAAGGGACCTGAGAACACACAAATGTTAGCACCAGAAGGCAATTAATCATCAAGGCGAACTCTCTCACTTTATAGGGTAAGGAAACTGAGACCCAGTGAGATTAAGTGAATTGTCCAAGTGCATAATGAGTCATTTGTGGAACTAGGACTGGATCCCCAATCTGTTGATTCTAGTCTGATTTTTTTTTGAAGGATATAGAAAAGGGGACATTTTCAAACTCAGTAAATGTTAAAGCTAAATCCCAAGAAGCAGGACCACATGTGAGTGGAAGTCTGACTTTGCTGTGTGACTCTGGGCACAAAGATTACTCAACTTCCCTGGCCACTCTCATAGCTCTTTGTTTTTACTTCTTCCTTCCTTCCTTCCTTCCTTCCTTCCTTCCTTCCTTCCTTCCTTCCTTCCTTCCTTCCTTCCTTCCTTCCTTCCTTCCTTCCTTCTTTCCTTCCTTCCTTCCTTCCTTATTCCTTCTTCCCTCCCTCTTTCTCTCCCTTCTTTCCTCTCTCTTCCCTTTCTTCCTCTCTCCCTTCTTCCTTCCCTCCCTTTATTTTTT
>JAJPUD010000080.1:593438-639864 GCA_023553655.1 Myrmecobius fasciatus | reverse complement strand
TTTCTTCCTTCCTTTCTTTTTCTCTCTCATTATTTGTCTTTTTTCTCTTCTTTTTTCCTACCTTTCTGTCTTTTTTCCTTCTTCCCTTTCTTCCTCTCTTCTCCTTCCTTTTTCTCTCCCTCTTTCTTTCTTCCTTTTTTTCTTTGATTCCTTCTTTCTTTCTCCTTCCACTTCCCTTCTTCTCTTTCCTTCCTTCCTTCTTTCATTCTTCCCTCCCTTTCTTTCTTTTTTCCTTCCTTTCTCTCCTTCCTTTTCCCTCACTCATTCTTTCTCTTTCTTCATTTCTTTCTTCCATCTTCCATTCTCCATCAAGCTAGAATCATAGTGGCTACTCATGGGCTGGATCCCAATGATGATCAACATGGAAGCTTTGACATCTATTTCTAACTTATGTTAGTTCAACCCTCCTTAGGCAGTCTAGTGGACCTGCTTCTAAGAGACTCACCATAATGATGCCCTACTTAGTACAACTCTACTACAGCTCAAAATTCCTGAACTCTGTTGACTCACTAAGCTTCAACCTCCTCTAGGATCAGAGATTACAGGTGTGTGCCATTACACACAATCTTATTTCCTTCATCCCATCATCACTTTTCTCATTCTGCTATTTCTCAGGTTTATTGGAAGAATGAGAACACTTAGCAAAAGACATGGTCATTGACTTCACGTGTTTGAAGTACCATTATGGGGAATGATACAGAACCAGGTTCAGTGGGGGAAAGAGGAATGTTACCAGGAGACAGGTTTTGTTTTAATTTAAAGATGAAATTTCCAATGGGACACTAATACATTTTTGGTGGACTGATTCAATCATTCTGGAGCACAATATGGAACTATTTCCAAAGAGCTATCAAACTGTGCATATTCTTTGATCCAGCAGTGTCTCTACTGGGTCTGTATTCTAAAGAGATCATAAAAAAGGGGAAAAGATCCATATGTGCAAAAATGTTTGCAGTAGCCCTTTTTGCACTAGCAAAAAACTGGAATGGATAGATGCCCATCAGTTGGGGAATGGATAAATAAGTTATGGTATGTGAATGTTATGGAATATTATTGTTCTATAAGAAACAATCCACAGACTGATTTCAGAAAAGTCTGGAGAGACTTGCATGAACTGATGATAAGTGAAGTGAGCAGAACCGAGAGAACATTGTGCACAGCAACAAGATGATATGATGATCAACTGTGATGGACTTGGCTCTTTGCAACAATGAGGTGATTCAAAGCAATTCCAATATATTTGTGAGGGAAAGAGCCATCTGCATCCAAAGAGAGGACTATGGGGACTAAATGTGGATCACAACATAGTATTTTCACCTTTTGTTGTTGTTTTTTGCTTGCTTGGTTTTTTTTTTCATTTTTTCCCTTTTGATCTGATTTTTCTTATGCAGCATGACAAATGTGAAGATATTTAGAAGAATTGCATGTGTTTAACCTATATAGGATTACTTGCTGTCTAGGAAAAAGGGGAGGTAAGGAGAGAGGTAGAAAAATTTGGAACTCAAGGTTTTGCAAGGGTGAATGTTGAAAACTATCTTTACATGTATTTTGAAAAATTTTGAAGAAAATTTTGAAAAAGCTACTATTATGAAAAAAATAAAGATGAACTTTCCAATGGTTAAAGATTTCCCCAAATAGAGTGAAATAAAAGAGGACCCTCTTTAAGTAGTGAGTTTTTTATCACTGGTTTATCAGGGATTTTGTAGCAATGATTAATACTTGATAAAATATTCAACTAGCTATCCTCTGAGATTCCTTTCAACTTTGAGTCTAGATGTCTGTTGAGGTGCCATAATCAGAAAGAGTTGAGTTCAAATCTGACCTTGGACAGTAGTTACTAACTGTATGATCCTGGGTATGCCATTTAATCCCATTTGTCTCAATTTCCTCATCTGTAAAATGGCAACAATAATAGCATTACTTCCTAGGGCTGCTATATAGATAAAATGAGATAATAATTGCAAAGCACTTGGTACATAGTGCCTAGCACAAGTAAGCTTTGTATAAATGTTAGCTATGATTGTTATTATGGTCTTTACATCTCCTCTCCAGTGCCTAATGTGATGCTTTGCACATATTATGAATATTTTTTATAAATATTTGTTGTATAACTGATTAAATGAATGAATTCTATGATATATAACTCACAGGCTCAGGGAAAATGTGCCAGCCTAATGATAAGTTGAGGAATAATTATTTTTGACTACAAAAGAGTTTATGCCTTTCTTTCATAAATATTTATTTTTAATCCATTGGATACCAGGTACTATGATAAGTCCTAGGGAATCAAAGTCAAAAAGCAAAAACAGTTACTTTATGTGTCTTGGATCTTCTCAGTGCTCTATGGGTTCAGATCACCCCTCATTTACATTACTCATTTGTATTGTTTTTTGAAGTTTTCGAAATGCCTGTCTTACAGTGGATAAGGAAAAAGCCTCAAAGAGGGGTAAGTAGCTTGCTCATTTTCCTACTTCAAGTAGAGGCTGAGTTATGAAGAGAACCTAGATCTCCTGGATGCTAGTATTTCCGCAGTTATTGAGAATCTCAGAGATGATCTAGTCCAGCCCACACCAGAGCAAGAATCATCTTTGGAAAAGAGATGCTTGAGTTTTGTTGACTTCGAGAGACTCTTTAGGTAAAGTTTCAGTTACAAGTGGGATACAAATACATTTAATGCATGTGGAAACCATGCATTTTAGGGGTAGATCATTCATGAAGGGGCCAGGATTAAATAAGATGAGACTTGGGGACATCTCTAATAGCTAGGACAACCAGGTCACTGGTGTTTGGAGAGTGGTTTCCGTGACTTTGATGATAGGACACCCACCTAGATCAGGGAGTAGTCCAACTGAAATGTGGCCTGGTTGCATCACTTGAGTCCAATACAATATGATTTTAATTTTAATCAACATGTTTTGAATACTATACTAATTTTCCACCCTCTTACAAATGAACCCTCGGCCCAGCCGCTCCTTTTTCTCAGAAAGGAATGTCATTGAACCTGCTTGTCTTGGCCTAGCAAGGCCTTCACCTTCCAAAGCTGAGCCTCCTTTCTCTGTTCAGAAGTGGGTTCTCTAACCCTAGGGTTCCCTCCCTACTGGCCTGCTTCAGTCCTTTTATAACTGCCTTTTTTATTTTTTTAAGCATGACTGGAGAGCTGTTTTTTGGAAACATTCCCTTCCATCTCAAGGTGTCTTTCTCTTCAAAATCCTAATCCCTCCCAAAAAATAAAAAAGACACTATAGCCTGGGGAATCCTCCCTTCCCTAGGTAGTATGGTTCGGTGTACTTCATGACCTCATTCAACTTCCGAGGACTCACCCAAAAAACTGTTCCACGTTTCCAGTCTACCTGTCTTTCAAAGTCTGCTTCAAGCCCCACCTGGCTTCAAGCCTTCCAAATAACTCTAACCAGCACCAGCTTCTTTTCTTTCTCTTCTTTCTGCTTTCCTGTTAGAAATTTGGAGCCCAGTACTAGGTAGTGGGCAGGACTTTAAGCAATCTGTTTTACCTCACTCGGTCTCTGTTTTATCATCTTTAAAACAAGGGAATTAGACCAGAAAAGCTCTACCACCCCTATACCTGGATTCCAAATGAAGCTTTGCTATCTACCTGCAGGGATGAAATGAAGCAAGTTACTTTCTCTGGTCCTCATTTCAAAAGAAGGCTTTGGACGAGAAATTCTAGATTTTTAAATCTTGTCTTTTTTTTTTAAATTGGGTCTCCTTTATCTCACATGGACTGGAAATATAATGTTCATTCATCAACTCAATTCTGTTATTAGATCTGGAAGGAACTTTAAGAACCTAGAATAGTAAGTCAGAGTTGAAAAGCTTCTGATTAGCACAGATGCTTAAACTGTTTCATTTCCTATCCAGGCTAGTTCACTCCTTTCTAGGTAGCCTGGTGGACTCTCATCTCAGACGTCCATTGCATTGGTACCAGATATCCAATTGTCTCTAGTCTGCTTACTATAGCTCAGAACCTCTAAATTTAAGCAATCCATGGACCTAATCCTCTCTAGCAGCATGATCTCCAGATGAGGACCACCAGGGGAGGAGATATGACAATAGGTAATTAAGGATCAGGACAGATGGTTTCTGAACTCAAGGAGACAAGGAGCTCCTGAAGTTGGGAATTAGGCATGAAGAAAGTCTAGAAGGCTGTAAAAGATGAATGTTATGGAGTAAAAGTCTAGGTCCCCAGAACCAGCATTAGGAGCAGGATCAGAAGCTGGTACCTAGGAAAGTACCTGGACTTTAGGTCAGTGAAGTCCAAAGTGTTTCTTTCTAAGTTTGAGCAGTTAAGTTTATCTTTTTTCACTTAATAGTTTTTTATTTTCTCCAATTATATGTAAATATAATTTTCAACAATGATTTTTGTAAGATTTTGAATTCCAAAATTTCCCCTTTCTTCTCTTCCTTACCTTTCACCTCCCCAAGAAAGCAAGCAATCTGATATAGGTAATAGTACAATTATTTCAAATATATTTCTATATTCATTTGTAAAAAAAATCAGAACAAAAGGGGAAAACCACAAGAAAGAAAAAAAGTGAAAATAATATGCTTTGATCTGCATTCAGTCTTCATAGTCCTTTCTCTGGAAGCAGATGGCATTTTCCATCACAAGTCTTTTGGAATTGTCTGGATCACTGAATTGCTGAGAAGAGCTAAGTTTATCACAGTTGATCATCATACACTCTTGCTGTTACTGTGTACACTGTTCTCCTGGTTCTGCTCACTTCACTCAGCATCAGTTCATGTTAATCTTTTCAGGCTTTTCTGAAATCAAGCCTGAGCAATAAGTTTAGAAGATACAAAAGGATGCCTTATTCTCTGCACATTGAGTTTATAGAACTGAGTGGGGTGACTTAGTGGAAAGAACATTGATTTGGAAAGGGGATTGGGATAAACTCCCAAAGTTCAAAGGGCAAGAGGACAGTTGAGAACCTATATAGGAATCCCAAGTCTAAACATATCCTTCCTGTCTTAGAACCCCAATGCCTTCAGATTAAAGCTTAATTTCTTCAGTCTGACGTTCAAGGCTTTCCACATTCTGTCCCTAACTTATTTTCATTCTCAGTTTCTGCTTTGCTACCAAATATTTCAGAATATCCATCTTCCCTTATTCACCTACTAAAATCATGCCTAGGAAATTTGATAACCGGTAAAAATTCAGTGAGGATTGACACATCATACCTTGTACTTTATATAAGAAATACTCTCCATTTTTCCTTTCCTCTTTTCTCTTCCTTCTTCCTATCCCAATATGCCAGTTCTCATTGTAAACACTCCCTTGACCATTCACTCCCTCCTATGCAGACCTTTCCCCCCAAGTTCTCTGTTCACTGACCTTTCCCTTCAATCACTCCCATTCCATTCCAGTTCTTCTATTTACTCTCCATAGGACCTTGGACAAGCCATACCCCTTCTTAAAATTTCCTTCCTCCTCTGTAAAATGAAGGAGGGGATTAGATAACCCCAAAGATCCCTTCCCACCATGATCCTTGGTGTGTTGCATTGACATTCCGGTACCTGTCCCAAGGAGGGCAACCCAGGAAGGTGAGGGCAACTGGGTATTGTATCAGAGGGATTGTAGGAGGATGGGGAGAAGCTATCAGCCTTCCAGTAGCCCAAGCCAAGAAGGGTTTGGATTGTTCTACTAGGCAATATACCTTGAATCCCTGCTCTGAGATTATTTACTGGGGGGTCTTGCATGTCACTGAAAATGTGAGTTTTAATGCCCACATCCATAAAATGAGACTAATGAATACTCACCCTACCTTCCATTCAGGGTTGCTGTGGGGAAAGTGATTTAAAAATCATAAAATCCTCAATGGATCTGTGATCTCATTAATTTGGTGCTCACCCCAAGTCCATCATCCGTGTCAGCCTTTTTTGCATGACTCTTTCTCATCATGCCATAAATCCCTCCACACAAGATCCACCCAATGCTCTAGAGGCCTCTCTCTAGGTTTCTAAATATTTTGTATGTACCAGGCCAATACTTGGGCCCTCCCCATTTCTCTACACTATTGTTCCAAGACTGTACACACCATGAAATGTTATATAATTGTGAGCCATGCTCCCTGTCACTCATTACACCTGACTCCCTTTCACACACCCTGCATTCCAGTCAAATTGGCCTGGTACTGTTCCCTAAACTCACATTTCACATTTCCACCTCCTGAGCCCCGGCATTTGCACAGCCTTCATTCCTACTTTCCTGAAAATTCTGCATTCTAGTCCACTTCTAAAGTTTCACCTCTATCTTAGAATTTTTAAGATATACTTCCACTGGAGTCTTCTGTTCTCCAATAATTTGTTCTGTTTCCTGCCTCAAATTATGTATTCCCTTCTCACTCAGGAAAAAAAAATAAGCTCCTTTAGGAAATGGACCTGCTTTTAATTTTGAATTCCTAAATGCTTGTTAAATTAATTTAGTTCCAAACCTGAAGCCAGGAAGATCTGGGGCTCAAAAATCCTGTCTCAGACACCTACTGGCTATGTAATCCTGGGCAAGTCATTTATCTCTGTCTGCCAAAATTTCCTCAGCTATAAAATGGGGATAATAATTATTTCCCAGGATCATCGTGAGGATCAAATAATTGTAAAGCACTTAGTACAATACCTGGCATATACTAAGTGATATATAAATCTTAGCAATTATTGTTATTATCTAGGACTAATGGGTGAACTTTACAGGGATAGCAATTTTAAATAAAAATTTAAATTCAAATTTTGAATTGAGAAAATCAAATGATAAAATTAGAGGGATGCTAGTTTCAAATAATCACAAAATACTAAATCAATTAAGAATTGGATTAGATCAACATATGGGGACAAAAACAACTTTCTAACACTTAGAGCTACTGAGAAGTAGATGTGCTGTATCAGGAAGAAATCAATTTCCAGTAAAAGGAAATCTTCAGGTGAAGGCTGGCTGACCACTTGTCAGGGAGATGGTAGTATGGATTTTTAAAAATTATATATGCATGTATATTTATGTATATATATATATGCATATATATATAAAAGATAGCAAAATAATATATAATAGTATAATATTATATGTGATATAATATGGAATGTTAATTTCAATGATTTAATAACAATGATATATCTGCTATATAATAATTTCTATAATATATAAAATAAATATATGAATAAAATAGAATAATACATATTAAAATAACTTTAACTCTTATTCTGTTACAAGAGTGGGTGCTCCTCAAGTCTGCCTTTACAATGACCTCTTCTTTTCTTGGTGAGAGTTTGATTTCTCCATGTGGTTTTCACATCACCCCTCCCTACCCTACATCCTCACTCTCAGCTCCACCCAGCCTCTCTTGGCAATCCCACCCAAAGTTCTCCACCACTTCCTTGGTGCCTTCCACCATCTTTTGCATCCACCAGCTCTTACTCTCTGCATTCCCTTCCATTATCTCCTCCAAGGGCCAGGTCCTGCATGCTGATGAACCTCTCCTCCCTCACCCCCTCCCTTAAACTTTAATAAACTCGGTCACCTTTTACAGGAACAGGGCTAGTGCCTTAACTTGAATTCCAAGAGCCTCCCTGTTTGCCTCACCCTGGGTATTGGCTCTCCCCTAGTATAGAGATTGCATCACTGTCCACTGACATCTCAGAGAAAGTCATGGGATTCAAGGCTTGGAAAGGTCTTCAGAGGCCCCTTTATGTATGGAGGATGTGCTCTAAGTAAAATTTGTTTATGCTTATAATTTTTTGTGTTTTATGTAATAATTTGTAATCATGTAATAATAATGAAGTTTATGCAATAATTATGGCATGTCAGCCCGACTTTCTCTGCATCCCATCCCATGTCATATCAAAGGTCCCATACTGGCAAGACCACTGGACCAAGAAGAAGAGCTGAGAATTCTAGGTTTTTTGATTTAAAGCAAGTCACTTTACCTCTCTCTAACTCTCAATTTTCTAATCTACAAAATGAGGAGAATAATAGTACCCATTTCCCAGGGTTGCTGTGAAGATCAGATGAGATAACATATCCAAGGCACTTTGCAAACCTCAAAAGCCTATTTAAGTGTTGCTGCTATAATTATTATTGCTCAAGATCACAGAGTAAGTGAAATCACTAGGATTTAATTCCAGGTCCTCTGATACCAAATTCGCTTCCTCTGTATCATGGAAGTATGGTTGCCATCTCTTCTTGTAACCATAAAGTAGAATTTCTATGCAAGCTTCTCTCCATTTCCCACCAGCTAAGCTGCTGTTCTGTTCTGTTACTGAGTACTTTCTCTCCTCCCTCTTCTCTATCTTTTCAATCTATCTTTGCCTATCTTTCTGTTTCTGCCTATCAACAAGGATATCAGCTAACCAGAAATGATTGCTTCCTCCTAAGCAGGGGAAGCAATTTTTGTTGTCAGTAAATTCATGGTTAACCAAACACCCAAATAAGCCCCAGGTCCCAGGAGGAGAGGACCCTGGAGCCAATGGCATCAGCCCTAAGTTTTGTGGGTTAATAAGTTGATATTTAAGAGCTCTCTGTTTTTGCCAGCCAGGGTTCTCTACAATAAGCTAAGTATGTGCCAGAGCCTCCAACACTCCTCACAGTGGCCAAAAACAGCTTAGAATGTCATTGAGAAAGGTTTAATTAAAAAAAATACAACATAGATAATGTAATTTGTGATTTTTTACATCAATATTATGGGGCAGTGGATAGAACACCAGCCCTGAAGTCAGGAGGACCTGGGTTCAAAAACTGATGTCAGACACTAGACGTGATCCTGGACAAGTCACTTAACTCTGATGGTCTTAACAACAATAACAAAATCAAAGATAATTCAATATTTGGACCACAGGAATCCTAGTTTCTATTTGAATTTGACACTCCTGCTAGACAGTCGTGTCCTGACTTAGCTTTCCAGCTTTCTCATAATTCTATAATTTCTATAATTCTTATATGTCCCAATCAAACTGGGCTCTTCAATTCCCCTGCTTTTGTCCTGCCCTCTCTCAGCCCTGCACCTTTGCTCCATACCTTTCCAGTTTGTCCTGTATATATCAAGTGTGTGTGTGTGTGTGAGAGAGAGAGAGACAGAACGACAGAGACAGAGACAGAGATAGAGAGACAGAAAGACAGAGGACAGAGAGAGAAATAGAGAGACAGAAAGACAGAGAGACAGAGAAAGAGGAAAGGAGAAAAGAAGAGAGACAGACAGAGACAGAGGCAGAGAGACAGAGACAGAGACAGACAGAGAGAGACAAAGACAGAGAGAGACAGAGACAGAGAAGAGAGAGAGACAGAGAGAATGAGAGACAGAGACACCCACAGAGTCAGAGATACCCACAGGGAGACAGAATAGGAGAGACAGAGACAGAGACAGAGAGAGACAAAGACAGAGACAGAGAAAGACAGAAAGATAATATGAGAGAGACAGAGACAGACACACACAGAAACAGAGACAGACACACAGAAATAGAGAATAAGAGAGAGAGACAAAGAGAATAAGAGAGACAGAATAAGAGAGACAGATTGCTCCAAATCAAAAAGTAAAACAGTTTCAGAAGCAGGAGACTAGAAACCTCGAAACCTTAATTCCCTGTCCATTGTTCTTTCCACAGCACCACAGGACATCACCCATCTGATGAGAAAAGAAAATCCTTCCTGCAGAAAGGGACAGGCTGAGAGACTGGGGTGAGATTAGGATGATTAACAGAAATCTGATACCCAGAGTGAAGGAGTTAAGATGAGTGATAGTTCTGCTGACCCCTGCCAAGAATATTGAACTCATTTTTAGACGCTACATATCAGCTAGAACATTAACAAGCCAGAACATGATGTGACCAGGACAATGAGAGAGCTGCAAACCATGCTAGGCAGGGATCAGCTGAAGGAAGCAGGTATGACTGAACTGGAGAATAACCGACAGTGACAAGATCATTGCTTGCAGATACATCCGGAGACTCGTCAAGTGAAACCAAATCAGCCAGCATTCATTAAGCACCTACTATGTGCCAGGCAGGGACTATGCTAAGTGCTAGAGATACAAAGAAAAGCAAGAGACAGACAGGTCCTCCTAGTCTAATGGGAGAATCCACATGGAAAACAGCCATGGACAAATTAGATGGAAACATAAGATAAATAGGAGATTTAGGAAAAGTAGGGAAGGTAGCTTTTCTTGGACTGGGCCAGAACTGTGAAATGCCCATTCAGAAGCTCAAACAGTACCTTCCCTCAGAGAGAAGAGGGGATGATGGCACTAGGACTTGGGAGGAAACTGGGTGGGGAAGAGAATGGAGATCACGGAAGAGTGATAAGCTGAACCTGGTGTGAGAACTCTAGCCTCAGACACTGTGTGGTCCTGGCAGGTCACTTAGTCTCTGCCTTCCTTCACCTGTAAAAGGGAGATGATAATGGCACTTATTTTCCAGAACTGTCATAGGGATAAAACGAGGTGATATTTGTAAAGCTCTCTGTAAAACTTAGAGCCACATAAATTATTATCGTTAACATTCTTGTTGTTTTATATATAGTCCAACAGCTAATGTGTGACAGAGCTGGGAGCACCCAGCCACCTCTGACTCCAATGGCAAGCCTCTGCCATTGTGTCATGATGCTTTCTCAAGAATGGGCTCTGCTACTTCCGGGCAATCCTCCTGACCTTTAGTTCTATTCTCTATAAAGCTGAGGTCATCCCACCTGCACCAGCTCGCTCCCAGAGTCTTGGGAAACTGTGCTCTGGATTTATAGCCAAAAATCCTGGAGCAGGATCCCAATTAAATTATTTAGCATTAGTGTTCTATTGTCCGGTCATTTTAGTCACATTTGACTCTTTGTGATCCCATTTGGGGTATCCTTGGCAAAGATCCTGAAGCAGTTTGCCATTTCCTTCTCTAGCTCATTTTACAGATGAGGAAACTGAGGCAGACAAGGTTAATTGACTTGCCCAGGGTCATACAGGGACACACAAGTATCTGAGGTTCTAGCCTTCAGCAAAACTACTTTTTAAAATCTGTGCTTTATTTTTCATCTATAAAAATAAGACAATGCTCATGGGGAAAACCAGAGTTGTTCCACAAAGGACCAAGGTGCAAGACAAAGTAAAAAGAGCTGTTTGTAGAGTATTTTCTCCACTACAATCGTGTTTTGGGGGTAGGTTGTTTGAGTATTAGTAAGCCCATTTTATGTATGGAGAATGTGACTTCTTGTTTTCTCTGAAAGGAACCACCCTCCATGAAGTAGTGAGCTTCCCATCACCCAAGATGCTCAGTGAGAGACTAGCTGACCATATGTCATAAGAATGCTGTATTAGGTAGACAGGCTAGATGCCTTCTAAAGTCTCATTTAGGAATATATTTTATGGTCAGATTAATGGAAGACCTTGAATGAGGAATTATGTTTAATCCTGAGACTAGCATCATAGCACCCAATAATTTCATTTTTTTGCTTTTTTGCTGAGGCAATTGGGGTTAAGTGACTTGCCCAGGGTCACACAGGAACAGGAAGTGTTAAGTGTCTGAGGCCAGATTTGAACTCAGGTCTTCCTGACTTTAGGGCTGGTGCTCTATCCAATGAGTCACCTAGCTGCCCCCAACCCAACAATTCCTAATAGGGATTCACATCTAGTCTTTCTTTGAACATCTCTCATAACTGGGAATACATGATTTCATGAGACAGCCCATTTCTTAATAATTCCTCTTAATAATAATAATAATTGATTTTTATTCATATTAAAATTGTTCCTTAGAGTAACATTAGTCAATCACAAGCATTTATTTAATGCTTTCTGTTTTCCAAGTACTTGTCCTAGGCCTGGTGATATAAAGAAAAGAAAAAATTTCCCCTGCCTTCAAGGAGTTTATATTCCAACAGGGGAGACAAGACATACAAAGCGAAGAATACAAGGTAAATACAGAGTCTATTCAAAATAAGTAGATGAGATGATGGCACTAGTAGTTAAGAGCTGGGGTAGTAGGTAGGTGAGTGAGGAAGGAAATGGGGACCAGGGAAGGTATTTGAACTGAGAATTAAATGAAGCCAAGGATTCTGAGAATTGAAAGTTGAGAGGGAGAGCATTCCAGGTATGGAAAAAGAACAGTAAAAGGTATAGAAAAGGAAAATGGGGTATCCTGTGTGATAGGACACTCAAATTTGTGGGCATGATAGAGATGAGTATCCAGCAAAAGAAACTAAAAAGAAGCAATTAAGAAATTACTGGTTAATGTTAGAGGAAGCAGTTTCAGTTGAATGATGAGGCTGAAAGCCAGATTGTAGAGAATTAAATAGGGGTGAAAAAAAAGAAGTAGAGATGTGGAGTGTAGACAGCTTTTTCAAGGAAATTAACTTCAATAGAGAGGAGAAAATTAAAACAATAGCTGATGGATATGATGGAATCTAGGAAGGGATTTTGGTTTTATTTTTTAAGGATGGGGAGACTAGGGCATATTTGTAAGTACTAGGGAAGGAGTCAAGGAGACACTAAATATTAGAGACAGTGAGGAGGAGGATGAAGACAATGTGCTGGAGAAGATAGGAAGGAATAGAGTCAAGTGGGCACACAGGGGGATTGGCCTGGCAAGCAAAAGGGCTACATCATCAGAGAATAGAGAGAAAGGGAAGGGAATGGAGGAAGTAGAAAATTATGTCAGAGGGATGTAAGATGAAGAGTAGGAAGAACATTATTCCTTTTGTGAATAGCCTCAATTATTTTTGGGTGAAGTATGAGTCAAAGTCCTCAGCAAAGAGAAACTTTTCTGCTCCACTTTTCTGATGGTAGCTTTTAAAATATTAGAATATAGATATCAGGTCTTCCCCTAAATCTTTTCTTCTCCAGGATTTCACATTTTCTCATTTTTTTCATCAAGTACTCCTATGGCCTGATTCTCAATATTCTCAGAATCTATGGAGCCTTCCTCTGGACTTCCCCAGGGTTGCCAATAGCATTCCCAAAATGTGATGACTAAAACAGGACACAAATAGTATTTAAAGAACTGCATTTATATAGTATGTTAATGCTTGGAAAACACTTATAAATATGCCATTTTGTCCTCACAGTAATTTGCTAGCATTTATGTAGTGTTAAGTATTGTGGTAAGTGCTTTATAATTAATACATTTGATCCTCAAACAACCTTGGGGGGTGAGCACCACTATTATTTCAATTTTGCAGATAGGGAAACTGAGACAAATAGTGGTCAAATGATGTGACCAATGTCACACAGCTAAAAAGCATCTGAAACCAAACTAGAACTTAAATCCTCCTGATTCTAATCCCAATGCTTTATCCACTGTTCCATCTAGTTGCCCTAATATTAGTGTTGCCCAGTATGCATTCTGATTGGGTAAGCATCAAAGTTTTTTACAGCCTGATCCCAACTTAACTTTTCCAATTTTATTCCCTTGAATACACTCTCTGGTCCAGTCATCCTGGCCTTCATGCTGGTTCTCTTGCAAGATGCTCCATATTCCATTTCCATACCTTAGACTGCACTTCATATGGAATACATTGCCTCCGTATCTCTACTTGTAGAATTTCCTTCAAAAGTCAGTTCAAGGGGCAGCCGGGTAGCGCAGTGGATAGAGGACCAGCCCTGAAATCAGGAAGACCTGAGTTCAAATCTGACCTCAACCACTTAACAGGTCCTAGCTGTGTGACCTTGGACAAGTC
Organism: Myrmecobius fasciatus; assembly: GCA_023553655.1. Classification (NCBI taxonomy): domain Eukaryota; kingdom Metazoa; phylum Chordata; class Mammalia; order Dasyuromorphia; family Myrmecobiidae; genus Myrmecobius; species Myrmecobius fasciatus. Next base: position 626,219 of record JAJPUD010000080.1, on the reverse strand, counting down.
ACTTAACCCCAATTGCCTCAGCATTAAAAAAAAAGTCAGTTCAAGCAACATCTTTTTAAATTTTTATTTTCAAAATATATGCATAGTTTTCAACATTCACCCTTGCAAAACCTTGTGTTCCAAATTTTTTTCTCTTTTTCTTCCTCCCACCCCCCACCCTTAGATAGCCAGTAATTGAATGTATGTTAAATGTGTGCAATTCTTCTATGCATATTTCCACAATTATCATGCTGCACAAGAAAAATCAGATCAAAAAAGGAAAAAATGAGAAAAAAACAAAAAGCAAGCAAACATGAACAAAAAAGGTGAAAATACTATGTTGTGACCCACACTCAGTCCCCACAGCTCTCTCTCTGGGTGTAGATGGCTCTCTCCAACACAAGACTGGCCTGAGTCATCTCATTATTGAAAAGAGCCACGTCCATCAAAATTGATCACTGCATAATCTTCTTGTTTCTGTGTACAATATTTTCTTGGTTCTGCTTACTTCACTCAGCATCAGTTCATGCAAGTCTCTCCAGGCCTCTCTGAAATCGTCCTGCTGGTCGTTTCTTACAGAGCAATAATATTCCATGACATTCATATACCATAATTTATTCAGCCATTCTCCAATTGATGGGCATCCTTTCAGTTTCCAGTTCCTTGCCACTACAAAAAGGGCTGCCACAAACATTTTGGCACATGAAGCATTATCTTCCTTGTGAAACTTTTACTCTTCTTCCTAGATGCCCCTGCCTCTTCTCTCCAACAATTATCTGACATCTATCTATACATAATGTATATTAATTTTAACCTTTCTCAATAAGCTCCTTGAGGACAAGGATATTTCTTTTCTCTTTTCTTTTTGTCACTGCATTTAATACAAAACCTAACATATAGTTGATTGTTAATTGATAAAAAGAGGACAGAAACATGAGGGAGACATGTTAGCTCTCCTTCCAGGTCCCAAGAAAATTCATTCATTTGCTTAAAGTGCTAAGTTAAGAAGCCAGCACTCCAATTTCTGTGATGGGTTTACCTTAGCACCTGCCTGTGTATGAACTGATGTGTTCTCTCTCCTAAAGTCTGGGGAGACAGAGTGCTTAATTGGAAGATGAGGGTAGTTCTTCTAGGAGTCATGGGGAGGTGGGGATAGGGGATAGTCATTTGGTAATGGGTGCTGAATGTTTTTTTTTTTTTAACCTGATTTAATTCTCTGTAATTACCTTGCTATTGTATTTCATTAAAGGACTTTTGATTCACGTGTCATGTGGTATTGAGAGAAATTGGTGGGAGCACAAGCCAAACAAAGAAAGGAGTTTGGGGGTCTAGGCCATAGGTTAAGTGATATAGAAACTGGAGCTGACATAGCAGTTTAGGGACTGATTGAAAGCAAGGGCATGTGGGTCAAAGCTGAGCTTGTTGACTCCAGCCTTGACCTGGTTGAGTCTCCTTCTTTCTCCCCAGTTCCCTTTGTGGGAGTCTGTATTGCACCAGCCCCCGGGCCAAAGGGTGGGTCATCCCCACTTATCATCACCTTTGTTAATCTCCCATTCCAAAAGCACCCCGCCTGGCCAAGCATCCAACCTCGCCCTGTTGGCAAGCTGGTTGACTGGATGGGTTGGGAGGTTTGACTTGAGCTGACCTGACCCCTTCTTCAGGTCACCCCAGGTTTGGGTCACCCCAGAACAGAGATGTGCAGAGTCCTAAGGTCAGTCCTTGGGATATATACATGTAAAATAAGGCACAGCCCCTGCCCTCTGAGAATTCAAAATCTAGAAAGGAGTAAGGCATTCGCCATCTTCAAATAACTACAATGCACAATGATATTATAAAGGCATAAAAAGGGGCAATGCTATCCGACACTTAAAGGAGGTGGGAGAAGATGATTATTGATGAAGGTAAGCAGAGAGAACTTCTTGAAAGGTGATATATGAAATGGGCTTTAAAGCCCTAGTTTGGAGATGAACTCAGATAATTGTTAACTGTATAAAGTAGGGGCAGCTAGGTGGTGCAGTGCAGTGGCTAGAGCACCAGCCCTGAAGTCAGGAGGACCTGAGTTCAAATTTGGCTCAGACACTTAACATTCCCTAGCTGTGTGACCCTGGGCAAGCTACTTAACCTCAATTGCCTCAGCAAAAAAAAAAAAAAAGTGTATAAAGTAAGATTTGAATCCAGGTTCTTCTGACCTCTAAATCCAGAGCCCTATCCACTGTGAAAGGCTGCTTCAATTCAAGCTCCCTACCTTTGATTTCATAAAAAGCTGCCTCAGATAATTTAAGTAATCTAGTTGCCTCCAGAGAGGACCAAAGAGTCCCCAAAAGACAACTGGGGGTGAGGGAGGAAATCCATGCTCCCTATTGAGTCACTAGACCTATGGGAGTTGGTTTGGGAGACAAAGCAAGTCCCTACTGGCTTAGAGAAGGAGGTGTAAGATTAGGGATCAATTTGACCCATTCTGGTACAAGATAGAGAAACATTCTTTGAGTGTACAAGGAGAACTGTTCCTTATCACTGACAATGCTTTCCTGAGGCTATGACAGATTCCTGAAAAAGAGTATGCTGTTTTGGCCCTCTAAAACCTGCTAGGGAAAGAGAGCTAATTGTTAAAATTTCAGAGTGAGCATTTATACCTTTGTTGTTGCTTGTTGTTCAGTCACAAACAGAATCTGACTGTATTTGAGCAAAGACTTTTGCAGTTATACTGGTATGGTATGCCATTACTTTCTCTAGCATATTTCCATTTGACAGATGAGACAACTGACCAAGGTCACACAGCTAGTATGAGTGTCTGAAGCTTAATTTGAACTCAGCTCTTCTGATTCCAGAGCCTGTGTTCTATCCACTGCACCAGAAATTGGAAATTGCAACCCTGGCAAATGCTACAAATCAGAGCATGATTTACTGTTTTGTATATTATCTAGACTTAAGAAAAAAATAATGGAGAAAATGTCAGTCACAAAGATTAAACTTAAAAGTGTGTACTTAAAAGTGTTTTTCTCAAAGATAATTTGTCAGTACATTTACCAGTACACCTCTGTCCCTGAGGTTCTATACTATGGATTTTCTTCAAAGCCAACTTCAAACTATTAATAGCTATTCTTTGAGGCTAATCATTCAAAAAGTTCTCAATCAATTGAACCGTACCATTGTCTAGCCCACATTTCTCCATCTTTTCTACTTTGTCTTTTTTTCTACTCCATCTTTTCTATTTCTCAAATGTTTGGCTAGAAAGTGGGTGAAATATAAAATATATCTATAATCTGCTCTTGATCTATCAGTCCAACAGCTCTGTCAAAAGCTGCTCTTGATGAAATCATGCCGAGATCACCACTCCTTTTTCTGGATGTTACAAACCTTTAATTATATGTCCTAGAATTTTCTCTGGGACTAGAAGTTGAACTCATTGGTTCTCAGTCTGCAGACCCTATTCTCCTTTTCTTTCTTTCTTTTTTTTTTAATCAGGGCAATGTTTGCCTTTCTCCAGCCCCGTGGCATACTTCCTCTTCTCTACAAGAGTTCAAAGCCTTCTTGCAATCACAGTTCTTTCAGTAACATGATACCAGCAATCACATATGCCAGTTCTTTCAAGATCCTGGGATGTCATTTATCTGGGCTTTATGACTTCATTGCAGACAGGGAAGAAAGTGACTGTCTTACTATTCCTCTGCAATCAATTCCCAATTGGCCATTTTTTTGTTCTCTGTCTTCCAGTCCAAAGATTATTTTCTCTGACAGAAAACAAAAGCAAAATGAGTTGAACATCTCTGCCTTCTCTCTGTCATCCATTATCAACATCCTATTCCCCATGACCAGTAATCTTGCAGGGATTATCTTTGGCCACTTGTTGTATCCCTGTCACTTAGCACAGTGGAGAGCACATAATAGGCACTTAATATTTTAATTGTGTTTTTTTAAAAGTGCCTCTTTTATTATCAACTTTTTTCACCAGCCTCAGTACATTGTGAGCATCAACAGCACTATTACGGTTTTTTAGGACTATGCCACAGTTTTGTATTCATCTTGTGTTATCAACACTTTACTTCCACCTTCTGCATATCTTTCTAAAAAAAACCTTAATTTTTTTCTCAATTACGTATAAAAACAATTTTTAACATTCTTTTTTTTTTAATTCCAAAAGCTCTCCCTTCTTCCCTTCCCTTTCCTCTTCTTTGAGACAGTAAGCAATCTGGTAAAAGTTATATATGAAATCATATTGTAAACATATTTCCATATGTAAAACATATTTCCATATTTGTCATTTTCTGGAAGAAAACACAAGAGAGAAAGAAAGACAGAGAGAAAGAGACAGAGGGAAGAGGAAGAAGGAAGGAAGGAAAGACAGAAAGAAGGAAGAAAGAAAAGAAAGAAAGAAGGAAGAAAGGTAAGAAGAAAGAAAGGAAAGGAGAAAGGAAGGAAGGAAGAAAAGAAAGAAAGAAGAAAGGAAAGAAGGAAGGGAAAAATAGGATGTTTTGATCTTCATTTAGACTCTATCAGTTCTTTATCTGGAAGTGAAAGTATTTTTCATCATTAAGTCCTTCAAAATTGTCTTGGATCATTGTATTGCTGAGATTTAGCATGCCATTCACAGTTGATCACTGTACAATATTGGTGTTTCTGTGTACAATATTCTCTTTGTTCTGCCCATTTCATTGCATCAGTTTGGGTAAGTCTTTCCTGTACATATTTTTTGAAAAACTCAGTTGTGCATCCATACTGGTCTCTTTAGATAACTCCCCATTTTTCTCTTTAGTATAATTCATTTTGTGTTTTTAGAATGTCATTCTAGAGAACTTCTAAGTCTTATTAGATTAATTTATTTGCAGAATTTTTAGACCAAAGGATCTTACCTATTCTTGCTCTAAGTAATTCAAAATTTTATCTTTCAAATTTTAGAATAGATGTCAACTTATTCTTGGTTTTCCTTTCCTTCATTCTTACAAATTCTAAGTTGAGAGTATCACTTCCTACCCTACCCCTAATGGTTACACTTCAACACCTTTTCCTTCTTATTGATGAAAATAATATCCAGAATAAAAATTCCTCTCATTGATTCCTTCACCTTTGGAAGGTTGAAATAGTCACTGAGAAATTATCAAATGCTTTGGTTTTTGTATATATATATATACATATGTATATATATAACTTGATATAAAATACTACTTGTCTTCCTACCCCCTCACCTCCTTTTTCCTTTTCTGTTCCTTTTGAGTAAGCTACTATACTTATTTCCAGAATCATATTTCAATCATAGCATCCACCCCAGTGGATATCTGTTGAAGTCTCTGATATCTGTTGAAGACAAATTTGCCTTTCTGCATTGCTGTATTTATCTTGTTTCTAATCCATATTTTGTGGTTTTGATTATAGATAACTAAGACCATTGGTTTTATTGCTATCTTCTTTTGGAGATTTTTGTTTCCAGTAAATTTCTAGGTACCTCTACTACTATTATTATTTTAAAAATGTAGCTACTTTCTATTCTAGCTTGATGCACATATGTATATATACACACATGTATGTACATGTACATTCACACACACATATATATATACATGTACTTACATATAGATATACATACTCATACATATATATATACACACAATACTCTCCCTTCTTCCCACTTAAAGTCTTTTTGTTTAGATTTGTAAGATTTTGTAAAGCAAATACATGTTTGCTAACCCTTGTTAGACCATTCCTGACTAGAACCCCATCAAACTTCTGAGATTTGAAGCTATCAGAAGAAAATCCAAAACCCCTTTTTAGCTACAATCTATTGAACCATCTGTTCAGTTCCTAGACCTGCTCTTCTTTGAAGTCCTTGCCTCTTTAGAACAACTAAGTGGCACAGTGGGTAGAGATCTGTGCCTGAAGTTAGAAAACCTGAATTCAAATCTAGCCCCAGACACTTAGCTGGGTGAGTCACTTAATTTTTGTCTGCCTCAGTTTCCTCAACTGTAGAATGGGAAGAATTATAACATCTACCTTTCAGGATTGTTAAGTATCAACTGTGATAACATTTGTGAAGTTCTTTGCAAACCTCAAAGCACTATATAAAAGTTAGTTCTAATTATCATAAAGATATGGAGATGGTTGTGTTGAGGGTGGGAATAGAGAGGAGACCAATTTGGCTGGATATAAAAGTATGGGAGAAGGAATAATGTCCAATGAGGTGGAAAAGAGCCAGGGGTGTGAAGGGTTTTCAAAGCTAAAGGAAGAAATTTATATTTGACCTTGGAAGAATGGGAATCATTGGAGATTATTGATTGAGTAAGAGAATGACAAAGACAGGTCTAAACCATAATCTGCAACAGATCCATGCAACACTTGTCACAGGGTTAGGGTGTAGGGACACAATGGATGGTGTTTCTATTGTAGAGTGTGTCATTTAGAGTAGCTGCTTAGGGTTCTAATATCTGGGCAAGCTACCAGGTGCTACTCAAAATTTGAGCTATCCCTTTTCACTCACTGGGCATGTCTGAATGTATCTGAAAGTCTCAACTTTGGGCCACCAAATCACCATCAAGAGAATTTGTGCAAATATCTTTCCAACAATTCTCTAGTCTTTTTCTAGTATACTAGGATCAGCATTCCCATTTAAGGGCGAAAAAATAACTCAGAATCCCTTTGGCTCATGACCAATTGGATCCCTAGTCTTCTCCCTTTTCAGCAAAGCTAAATCTCTTGCTTGACTTATAGGATTTTTAATAATGTGGAATAAAAAACAAACTATAATTTTGTTAATATCAAATGTCATTTAGTCAAGCAGCTTCCACAATGATAGGGTCTGAATTTACAATTGCCCTTTTTCTCTTCCCCTTTGTTCAAGTGGATCAACACACCCAAAGGCTGTTAGCAGAAAAGTCCTAACAGGCATTATTTGTTTCAAAAAATACAGAAATAGGGCAAATTGCCTGCATGTAATTACCTCACTACAGGATTCATTACCTGACCTCAAGGAATTTGCCTTCTGGGGGTACAAAAGTAAAAACAAGGCACAAAGTAATTGAAATTGATTTCAGGAGAGATTATTTGCCAAAGAGCTGAGGGGAGAGGAGTGAGCATCAAAACTGGTTAGAGGTAGCACCTGAGTGGTGTTTTACAGAAAATTAAAGATTCCTAGGTGAAGAGAGAATGGAAAGAATTCTAGACATATGCGCTCCACTAAGAGATAGACTTTTTCCCTGTTGTCTTCTATATCTGGAATTCTCTCCCTCCTTGTCTTGTCTCCTGGCTTCCTTCAAATTTCAGTTAAAATCTGAATTTCTACCAAAGTATTTGACAATTATACAAGATTTCATCTCCCATTACTTGTATTTCTAGGACTTAATACCATACCTAGCCCATAGTTGTTAATATTGTTATTGTTTATCATTTGTTCCAAAGAAGAATAAATGTTGACTTGATTTTTATAAGGCATAGAAGCAGTGTCTTGTATAAGAAACAACTATCCGGCCAATTTGACTAAAATGAAAAGTGTGAAAAGAAAAATATGAGAATCTGAGAGACAACAGAGACAGAGATCAGATAAAGAGAGTTGGGTCAGAGAGATAGAGATAAACAGGAAGAAACAGATACAGAGAAGAGAGAGAGACAGAGAGACAGAGATAGGAGAGAGTGTTGGACAGAGCCCTTCATTAATACTGGTTCTTTCTTCTGGGCAGAATCTTTTTTCTATTTATATGACAGTACTTTAAATTCTTGGAGATAACTTCTCTCTCCCCCTCGCCCTTTTCCCCATCCTCTTTACACTTTAGGCTCAGTGTTATACTTCTTTCAGTTGATCCTCATATGGCATGGTCTTCAAAATTCTCCCTGTTCTGGTTAACCTCTCCTGGTTCTATTCTTGCTTGTGAACATCCTCCCACCTATGTGGCAACCAGAATTGGAAAATGAAGAGAGGCTTCTTCAATAGAATTTGGAAAACAGAAGAGATAACAGATAAATTAGCTAAAATTTATATACTGCTTTCAAGTTTCAAGTGCTTGGCATAGGCTAGTTCATTTGATATTTATAACAACCCTAAGAAATTGATATTAATTTTATACCCATTTCAAATTGAGGATATTGATCATCAAAGAGATTATGTGAGTTCCCCATGATTGCATGGTTAATAAGTGTCAATGGCAAAATTTAGATCCAGAAATCCAAGTCCAGTATTCTTCTATAGGCCACACTGCTTCTTAATTACACATAATTAATAATAATTACTATATTAACATAACTCCTCATGTTTGTACAACACTCAAAGTTTACAGAGCCCCCATATTTATGATCTAAGTTAATTCATTAAATCATTACAACATCCTTGTGAATCAGGTGGAGTTGGCAAGTATTTTTATTATTCCTGTTTTAAAGATGAGGAAACTGAGGCCAGGGAAGGAAGAAGACATTGTTGGTGGAGGACACAGCATGAATTCATGGGGAAGGAGGACTCATCTGTCCATCATTGATCTAAGTTCAGCACTTTGTCAATCCCTTACTCTAGCCAGTTTTTTCAGTGGGCCTGGCCTCACACCTGGTGGTTACTCAGTCACTGTTGTTTATTATTGTTGTTATTGTCACTGATTGCTGCTGCTTCTGCTGTTATTAGTAATAGCAGATGGATTGCCTGGAGAGCAAAGCAAAGATAATTAACATACTATTATTTAGGGTAATCCAAATACTGATTATGTTATTCTGATATGAGGCAGTCACTGTGTGGGAATTACCTGGCAAAGGGTCAAATTCTGCCCCAATCTTTGCTGGTCAGTCTTCAAGCTCTATTCCTTAGGAGCCCTATGCTCTTGTGCAAATTATTACTTTAAAGTCTCATTTTCTTCCTTTGTAAAAGTATGGATCTTATGATTCTACATTACTTGTTTTGCTGTTTCAGACATTTAGTTCAATTCAATAAACATTTATTAACACTGAAAGGCACTGTGAGAGATGCTGAGATGACAAAGGGAAAAAAAAAGCAAATTTTGCCCTCACTGAGCTTACAAAAATAAGTAAATACAAAGTACATAAAAACAATTCCAAGAGAGATTGAGCTTTTTACAACTGAGAAGATCAGGAAAGGCCTTGAGTTGGATGTAGAACCTCAGTTATGTTTTGATGGAAGTTAGGGATTCTAGGCAGGAAAGGTCAAGAGAAGGAGTATATTCCAGGCAGGAGGATCCACTTGTGCAAGAGCTCTGAGATGGGAGAATATTTTCCTCTCTTCTTGGGCCTCCAAACTTACCATCCTTGACTTCTCATTTGCACCAAATGGCATAACTTCCTTTGTTGGCCATTCAATAAGGGACTTTTCCTTCCTTATTCAGTTCCCTCCCTTCTCAGTCTTTATAACAATGAGAAATTCTGGTCCTTAGTGCTTTTGGCTTTGAACTGCAACTTCCTTACAAGAGCTCTGTAAGGTGAAAAATATGGCTCTTATAATTCCATTTTACAGATAAGGAAACAGAAGCTCTGAGAGTTTCTGAGAATCAGTCAATTTTCAGCATTCCTTAGATCGACAACTCCCTGAGGCTGTCCCTTACCTCTGTGCGTATCCCTAGAGCGTGTTGTGGTGCCCGGCATATAGCAGGAGTTTAATGCTTATTGATTACTGATATTGATCAGTATCAGGATTCAAAAGTGGGTCTCCTGACTTCAAGTCTGGCCCCCTACCTTTCTACTATACATTGTCCCCTCTCTGCTCAAAGGAAAGGTGGTTCTCCTTTTGAGGGCCTTGATTTCATCCCTTCCTGACCTCTGGGAGACCTTCTACAATTCTCTTTCCTTTATAGTGGCTTCAGTGCTTCCTCTCTACCTTTCCCTTCTGTAGTACCTATAAATAGGCCCTGATACTTCTATCTTCAGGGAATCTTTCCCTGATCCTCTCTGCCCTCTGCTGCTCCTTATCTCCACACTATCTATTGCATATCTAGCCACACTTCAGAAATGAGTTGCCTCCTGCTTCTATTGCCTCTTCACACAATTCCTCCTCCTTCTTTCTATAACCTCACTTAAATCCAATTCACTGGAAAGTTGAGAAATTACCCTCCTAATGTCATTAGTCCTTTGTGAAAAGGAAGGACACAATCTGTACCACTCTGTTGAAATTCCTTTCTCCAAGGTCACCAAAGATTTCATACATTCAAAAGACTATCACACTTTAGAGGTCATTTAATGCAACCCCCCTCATTTTACAAATAAGTCCCCAAAGAAAGGAAAAAACTTACTGATGTGTCTATGGTCACAGAGATAACTAAGGGTAGGCCTGGAACTATATAAAACCTTGGTCTCCTGACTATTAGGTGAATGCTCCCTCTACTTCCCCATGCAATGGCCTTTCTTCTGCAGGTGTCCTTTTTGATCACTCTACTTCCTTGTCGTGGAAACTTTCTCCTTTAGCTAACAGGAGTAAGGGATCACATATCTGGAGCTGTCTTGGACCTCAGAGGCCATCCAACCCTCTTATTTCCCAGATGAGACTATTGCTGTCACATCAGAATATATCGGTTCTCCCTCACAATTTTTGACAAAGCATGCTTGCTAGAGAGAGGTTTGGAACTGAAGTTAGAAACACTTTGTTGAAGTCCTGTCTCTGAAACTTCCTAGCTTCCTAGTCACATGACAATGGGCAAGACATTTAAGCTACCTGAGCTGAAGTTTCACCATCTATAAAAAGAGAATAATACCTGTAGTCCTTACTATATAAATGTATATACATACATATATACACATATACTATGATGATAATGATAGTGACATGTCTTAGGGAGAATTTGAACTGAGGTTTAATCCAACAGCCTATTCATATTGTCACTTGTCTGGAGAAAAGCAGGATCAGGTAAGAGAATGGTTCCTAATCTGTAAGCCACATACTGTTGGGCAGTCAAAACATTAAGAAGTTTCTGCTTTCCTCCATGCAGATGCACCTTCTACTGAATCGGATGGCAGTTGTTCCACAGAAATTTGACAGGAATTGCTGGGACCAAAAAATTAATAAATACTCTTGTGGCCAACCATATGATGATGCTCATCTTTGCTCTTAACTAGGATGCTCCTCTGATGACAGACACACACTTAGTTACAGGTCTTTCAGCCTGGTAGGATCTACTAGAAATAGACCTTAGAGAACCTGGGGAGTCACAGGAGGAACTGGAGAATTTTAATGGAGTATGGATGGCTATGCATATTATGACAATAAAATAAAATGGGAATCTATACAAGTCCTTATACACAATGCACTCCAAAAGTCTTAGCCAATAAGCATATGTGCCAGATACTCCATTCTAAGTCCTAGGTATACAAAGAAAAGCAAAAGATAATTCTAATGGGGGAGACAAAACACAAATAACAAGAATATATACACAGGATTAATTGGAAATATTAACAGAAGGAAGACACTAGAGTTAAGAGGGATAGGAAAAGTCTTCTTTTAGAAGGTAGGATTTTAACTGGGTCTTGAAGGAATCCAAGGAAGCCAGGAGATTGAGACAAGAAGAGAGAATATCATGGGGGACAGCCTGAGAAATACTTAAGAGATGGAGTATTTTTGAGGAACAGCAAGAAGTCCAGTTTCACTGAGTACTGTTGTAAAGAAAGGAAAGTATGATGTACTGGAAAAATGGGGACTAGAGGAGGAGTAAAGGTTATGAAGGGTTTTGAATGCCAAACAGAAGATTTTATATTTGATCCTGGAGGTAACAAAGAGCCATTGGAGTTTATTGAGTAGGGAAGTGTGTGTGTGTGGTGTTTGTGTACTTGCCTGCATTTGGCTGCTTGCACTACATTTGGGAATGCTGAAAATTACACTAAGACTTTTGGGACACCAAGTGTGTTCCAAGGCTGATAGAAATGAGGTGATTTTCTGCAGTAGAAAGGGAACTGAATTTGAAGTTAGAAGATGTAGGTTTCTATTCTTTTCTGCTACTTAATAGTTGTGTAACCTTGAACAAATGATCAAACTCTCTCAACTTGTTTCTTCACGTATGAAGTGTGAAGGTTAGACCCCATTATCTCTTTAAACCCATGAACTTGTGAATTAGGACATTAAATAAAACAGAAAGAATATTTTAGAAGGCATTTTGGAGGTGATCTGATGAGATCTGATGAGACACCCCTGTAAGATGTCTTAATGTTTTTTTAATATAACTTTTCAAGGTACCAACAAACATAATCTTAACTGAACCTTACATTCTTTGTTGTAGGCTGGACAGCTTACTATTGTCCCCGTTTTACTGGCAAGGAACCTAAATCCTAAAAGAAATTGAGTGATTTGCCCCAGATCTCAAAGTAGGCAAGTTACTTATCAATTCCAGGTCACCCTGACAAAGTTCAGTGAGTTTCCCATAATAGGACTGCTTATTTGTAACAACCCAAGCATATTACACTTTGTCTACTAGAGATATATGTACCCTTGGCTCCGGATAAAGGGTGGAAGAGGAGGGGCTCTTCCATGCTTCCCTCCATCCTCTAGGAGAGCTGGAGGCAGAAGACCAACCTTTGTGGGTTGCCTGAGAAGGAGAGAAAGAGCAAACGAGTGAGGAGACCAAGAACTTGGGGGATTTACTTATGTTCATTTGGAAGAGGGGCTTTGCAGGTTGGAGTCCCAGCCTGGGAGGACAAGGCTTGTCCAACCTAGGTTGGGAGGTGGACTGTTTATGGCACAGTGGGGGTGGGGCTTGCCCCTTTGGAGTCTGGGGGGATACCTTCAGGGAATGGGACTTGCTACCCTTCTTCTGTGGGAAAGACAGAGGCCCAGAGAGAGAAGGGTACTAAAGGGGTGCAGGAAGCTTACTCTTGCTCAGTTGTTGGGGGGGGGGTTTCTTGCACACCCAGGGACGGAGCTCGTCCTCTTTTCCTAAGATGAGATCGAGGCGAGGATGGAACATGCTGGGGACGGGGTTAGCCCTCCCTGAGGTGTGTTTCTGTGCCTGTGTGTATGTGTATATCTGTATATGTATGTGTGAGAGATATGCTAAAAAGGAGGGGGCCGGGGGCGGGGTTTATCTTTTCCACAGACCCGGCTGGGGTTCAGGGGGTGGGGCATCCCCGACTATGGAGCCAATGGACGAGACGGAGCCGGAATTTGGGCGGGGCCTAAGCAGTGGGGGCGGAACCCGAAACTCCGAAGCCCCGCCCCGTCTTCGCGCCCCCCTCCCCCGTGCGGCCTGCGGCGGCTGCTGCATAGTCATGAGGAGGCGCAGGGGCTGGCGCTGCGTCAGCGGAAGCGGCGCGGAGCGGCTGTTTCCGACCCGATAAAGCGGCGTTGTCCCCGCGCGCCGGCCGCAGCCTCGGGAGCCGCGCCGCCGCCACCGCTGCTGCTGCTGCTGCCGCTCCTCCCCTCCCCCTCCGCTCCTCCCCTCAGCGCCCGGCGCGCGCTCACACTGACTGACCGACGGACTGAACGAGCGGCCGAGCCCCGAGGAGCCCCTGCCACAGTCCCGCTGTTGTCCCGCCGCTGTGCCCCGGGGGCTCCCCTGCTGGCCTCGGCCCGGGGCCGGGTGTCCGCGGAGCCACCTTCACCCGCCTCGGCTGTTTCCCACCGCGGCCGCAGGAGACAGGTAACCGACCGGCCGCCCCGCCGTTCATTCCGTCCCTCCCGTGTCCGTCAGTCCCTCACTCCGGCCCCAGCCTCACCCTCGGCCACCAGCGCTGGGGTGTGCGTGCGTGCGTATGTGTGTGTGTGTGTGTGTGTGTGTGTGTGCGCGCGCGCGCGCCCATGTGTGGTGTGTGTGTGTGTGTGTGTGTGTGTGTGTGTGTTTATGCTGCTCGCTCCCTTACGCCCCCGCGGGCTCCGCTTCAGCCTCCTCCCCGTGCTTTTCCACCTGACGGGGTTGGGGGGCGGCCCCCCATCTCTTCTTGCTCCTGCCACTCAGCCACTCATCGGGCGTCCCAAGCGGACTCCCTTCGTAGTTCTGCCCCGGGGGACAAACCCCTTTCCTAGATATCCTTTCACCCCTCGAAAAGCCTGAAATGTCTCCCTAGATTTTACCCGTGCCTTCGGGTTTTTTTTTTTTCTTTTCCCCACTTACTAACAGCACCTACCTCCCCCTGCCTCCCTACACCTTAGAGCCTTCTTCCCTGCCCCCACTCTCAGCCTCTGCTGGGGAGCCTTCTCTGTGGTCCCCTCTCCCAATCCCTGCAAGGGAGCTTTCTCCACTGCGCCCCCCCCCATCTTTACAGAGGAGTCTTCTCTATTGCTCTCTTCCCAGCCTTTGCAGGGGAGCCTTCTCTGCTGTTTCTCCCCCCCCCATCTCAGCAGGGGAGCCTTCTCCACTACCCCCTCTCCCAGCCTTTGCAGGGGAGTTGTCTCCACTGCCCTCCTTCTCTACTACCCCTTCCCCCATCTTTGCAGGGGAGCCTTCTCCATTGCCCCCATTCCCAGTCTTTGCAGGGGAGCCTTCTCCACTGCCCCTTCCCCCCCATCTTTGCAGGAGAGCCTTCATTTCGCGCCCCCCCATATCTACAGTGGAGCCTTCTCCACTGCCTACTCCAGCCCCCTGAGTGGACTTGTCTCCATTGCCTCATTCACCTCCCTCCCTCTCTCCTCCCTGCTCCTTAGGAGAGGGACTTCTCAGCTCTCACTTACCTACTACTTGCTCCCACCCCCTGTTTCTAAGCCTTCTCCATTCTCCCTTCTCCACTGCTCCCCCTCCCACTCACTGCAGTGGAACCTTCTCCACTGATGACCTCCCCCAGCCCGAGCCATGAAGCTTTCTCTACTATCTGCCCTTCCCCCAGCCCCTGCAGTGGAGTCTTCTGCACTGTCTCCCACTTTCTCCCCAAAGCCTTGCATTGTAAAGCCTTACCGACTGCCCTCGGGTCTCCACTGCCCATCTTCTTCCCCACCCCCACCCCCTGAAGAATGGAGCCTTCTCCCTGACTCCCCACCCTCTGCAGTAGAACCTTCTTCCCTCCCACTTACCCCAGAAGCCACCTTAACGTTGCCCATCCTTTACTCCACTGATCCTGCAAAGAGGGATAGCTTGCACTGCTTCCTAATTATCTGAAGGGAGCTTCCCCAGCAAGAGCTTTTTTTTCCCTTAAAGGCTGGCATAGTAACACCCTGAGGCCTGGGACAACTAACTTGTCCTTGAGTAAGCAAACCTGGCTCACATCTCTTCACCCAAATCCTACTCAGTCAGACCCCCTTTTCTATGGACTTTCCCAGTTTCTTTGATTCTGCCGGAGACAGTCACCCAAGAGATCCAGTTTTGTGTTACCTTATCTCTGAATTCTTTCATTTCATAATCTCTGTACTGCTTCCCTTTCCCCTCCTCCCCCACAGAAGTGGCACACACACATTCTGACCTAAGGGCTTAGTGGTAGGACTTCTTATCCCTTCTGCCAGTAACTGAAGGACCACTAAATCCTTAGCAACAAGAGACCTCCAAATTCTTACTATCAAGTTGGAACTCACCTACCTAATACTCTATACACTCCCATCTCCCCATCTTCAACTTGTTACTGACAAAAGTCATATCATCTATATCCTGGTTTTAGACAAATTCTTCTATCTTTTCACCTTTACTCTTACTGTCTCTTAGATTTTTCTTTACAATTAATACTTGTTAAATACCCTTAATTGGTTAAATTATTTAATGTAATCAATAGAACCCTTATGTTTATTATCCATTAGATTGCCCTTCTAATAATGTTTTTATTAGTTTCAGCAAATAAGAAACCACAGTTCTTCCACTTGCATTTACCCCCTGCTATACATTCCTGCCTGGGCTCTGAAGCATTGGAGGAGAGGTAGACTAGAGTAGCTGAGGACAGGGATTATAAGCAAAAAATACAAGGGGAAAAAAAAAAAAAAGAAACAGGAGGAATGTCCTAAGAGGATTTCACTTGTTAGAAAATCTAGGATTGGACTTTCTGAAAAGCATTGAGAATAGACTAGTTTCAGTGGTGTCTCTAGGTCGAGAATGGAAATATTGTTACCAGTGATAGTAGTGGGAAAAATAAGTGCCTATTTATGTCCATTAAGGAATTATTATATTTTTATTGGAAAACAAGATAAGCAAAGTGTGTATGGAGTGAATTTGAATATTAATCATATAATCCCATTCCATCTTGACTTGTGAATTATAATCTTTTTTTCAGTTTCTTTTCTCATGGCTTTTTTTTCCTGTTTTTATGGTAGTGATTTCTTTTAGACCTAGATGTTACATACTAGAAATTTGAACCAAGACTTATTCAGCCTTTGCATATGATTATAGATGCTTGCATACAGATGGGTAGATTTGAGGAGTATATCACTGAATTAGTAATGCAGGTTGTAAATGGAATAAAAGATTCAAAAATAATAAATAAAATTCGTTAAACCAAACAAGGAGAATTTTGATTTCATTCAAAAAATAAAAAAAAAATGGGAAATGATTATAAAGGAAAAAAGAACCATGCTTCTCCTAAAATGTTATTTAGTTGTCATACACTATATCAGAAAAAAATTTTGAGGATTCTTCTAAAGTGGGAGATAGTCATTACATAGTGAAGATGAATGGGAGACACTACTTTGCATTAATTTTTTTCTCACCTTTGAAAAAAGAATTCAATTTTATTTCACTTTTCTTACCAAATTCTCCCCTTCTCCATACTTCTCTCATTTATGAGAAAACAAGAAATGAAAAACTCTTTACAAATATGAAGTCACTTTGCATTGATTTTAATGTTGCATTTTTAACTTCATTTCCCACCTTCCTTCCCTTTTGCAAAATGAAGGTTGAACTAAAATTCCTAAGCACAATGTAATGTGGAAGGTACTAGGGTGACATCCTTAAATGGATCTGTCATTGCATTTCATTGAAGATGACAATCCATCCATATCTTATCTTGCTTGATTATGTGTTCTCCCATTCATCTTCCACAGAGGATCTAATTAATATCTGGGAAGACTAAAACATCCTGTGGATATTAGGCCCATGCTTGCCCTCATAATTGCTATCTGAATGGCTTATCTTATATTGGCTCTGAAATCTAAGGATCTGGATTTAAATCCTGCTTTGATGCTTACCACCTTGTATTTCTTTACACAGATCACTTCAGGCTCTAATTTCTTCATAATATGGGGGTAGGGTGGGCAGTGCTAAGTGAAGTCCTTTCCAGCTCTGGGTAGATGAA
Organism: Myrmecobius fasciatus; assembly: GCA_023553655.1. NCBI lineage: Eukaryota > Metazoa > Chordata > Mammalia > Dasyuromorphia > Myrmecobiidae > Myrmecobius > Myrmecobius fasciatus. The sequence goes on along the minus strand of JAJPUD010000080.1, from coordinate 609,143 downwards.
TTCAGTCAATCAGCAAACATACTATGCTCCTGTTACTTGCTCATCAGACCATTGTCAGGTGTTGGAAATAACAAAGACAAAGTGAAACATTTCCCCCTTTCAAGGAACTTATGGGAGAGATCCCATACATATAGGTATATACAAAACCTTAGTAGGTGTCAGGATCAGGGCATTAAAACGTATGCTTTGGTTTTTGATACTGAAATAGTGTGTATAGTTGATGTATTATTAGGCAGAAGGTGGTAGGAAAAGGGATGATAGGTTGATTGAAGTTTAATGATTAGGTAACTTTTGACTGTCACTACCAATATTTTGTCCTATCCTCTCTCCATCCTGTCACGTAGAGACCAAAAATTCATCTCCTATGCTGTGCAAGAATGGGCTGACTAATACCAATTAATTCTTTGACTTTGTGAAAGTCATTGAACTTTTGTGCTTCAGTCTTCTCTATAAAAAAGAGGGGCTAGGCCTAGTGATTTTAAAAGTCCCTCTTTTAGTGTTTTATTAGCCTGAGATGAATTAGTTAGGACTGGGATGATTTCGGACAACTTGTAATTGATAATAGAAATCACAAGATTACTACTTTCAAAAAAGACTTGTGTGTGTGTGTATGTATGTATAACTTGTGGATGTTAACTGAAATACTACTTGGAAATTGTCATCCTAGGGAAGATAAGAAATAAATTTATTTTGTGCAAATGCCACCTTCTCTTTGTTCCTTTCCTTGATCTACTGAGCCATTAAATTGATCTAGTTTATTTTCTTCAATTTTCATAGTAATTTGTTCCTCTTCTGTATATTTTGATTTTTTATTTTGTTTCATACTTGTTATTAAAACACCATTCTTCATCATTAGCTGCCTTGATATCTCAAACTGAACAGTTGGGAAATGAAACCTCAGATTTCTCTTTTTTTCATTGAGAGGATTGCTATTGGTTGTCACTAGGGTAAAAATCTTGGTTATCCTTGACTTTTCACTAGATCATAGATTCAGTCTCCCTACATCTAGGCAGTTAACAAATGATACTAATTCTTTTACAGTAATTCTTGTTCATTGTTCATTTCTCCCTATGCAGTGGCCATCGCCATAGTTTAAGTCCTCTTTAACCCTTAGTCATTGCAACATTTTAAACTCTGGACTTGCCAGACTTTCCCTTCTCTACTATGAAGTTCTCTGTGGTCCTCTCTTGCTTAAGAACTTTGAGTGGCTTCCTCTTAACACTAGGATAAAAGACACATTGTTTTGCCTTTTATAATCTAGCTCCAGTCTACCTACCATCTAGGCTTTTTGCACATTCCCATTATATGTTCTCTATTCCAACCAGATTGGCCTATTTGTAGTTTCTTGACCTTGGCATCTTTTCCATACCTGTATGTACTACCTTCCTTTTTTCAATTCTGCTTTCTAAAATTTCCAACTTCCTTCAAGGAACTTTTATGTACCAGTTCTCCTCTTAAAAAACAAACGAACAAACTAATATTTTATTTTTTCTCAATTGCATGTAAAAACAGTTTTTAACATTTAAAAAATTTTTGAGTTCCAAATCCTTTCTCTTCCTTCTTTCAACCGCCCTCTTTAAGAGTTAGCAATTTGACATAAGTCATTCAGATGTAGTCATGTAAAACATTTCCATATTAGTCATGTTGTGAAAAAAATTACCCCCCCCCCAAAAAAAAACAACATGAAAAAATGTAGTGAAAAATGGTATATTTTGGTCTGTTCTTTTTCTGGAGGTGGATAGCATTTTTCATCATGAAATCTTTGGAACTGTCTTAGATCATTGTATTGCTGAATATAGCTAAGCCATTCACAGTTGGTCATTGTACAGTATTGTTATTACTCTGAACCATGTTCTACTAGTTTCACTTCACATTGGTTCATATAAGTCTTCCCAAGTTTTTAATCCTTTATTTCTTCTAGCACAGTAGTATTCCATTCTAATCTTATACTACAGCTTGTTCAGCCATTCCCAGTTGATTGACATCTCCTCAATTTCCAGTTCCTTGCTATCACAAAGAGCTCTGTAAAATTTTTTTGTACATATCTTTTTGGGGGAAGCCTTTTCTGATTCCTCTGTTTAGTATTTTCTTTTTTTCCCCAGTTTTCATATACATAATGTGTCCCTTACAGACTAGTTAAGGTGGGAAATTCTTTTTATTATTGTTTTTAAATCTCCAGTGCTTACTTGCTTGTTGGGCCAGATTTCATTATAGTCCTACTTCTCTTACTCTCCTAACTAGATTTAAGCTCTACACAGAAGGAGAAATTGTTTTACATAGTGAAAATCTAACAAGAAGAAAAATTGCAATAGTCAAGGAGTGATATAAAAGGGAAGGAGTTTGGAGAGGAACATAAACACTCCTCTGTCTGCTGTGAGTTTAACACATAACCTACATCATTCCTTTCTCCCCCATGTCAAAAAGCAAGGTCTTCTCAATCTAGATTAGTTTAATTGCTGCACTTAAATCTATGAAAAACATCTTTTGGAATATGACAGTTTCAGGATGTGTTTTGAGTAAAAAATTTCTCTTAGGCTTCTTAATGCTTAATCCTTATCCTATTGTAATTCAACTTGTTGGTAATTGGCTTTTTAAAGATTTCAGATGTTTACTGATGGAGGGTATGAAATCACTTTTTTCTCCCTCCAAAATATTGTTACTGTTGTAAAAATGTGTCCTTAGATCATTGAGAAAAGTTAGATGGATCATTTTACATGTAGGAAAATAAGAGCATCCACTGCATAGTTTATGTATGGTGAGTACTTGATTAAGGCAAAGTGAACCTGGAAGTCCCTTCTGACTAAACATCCAAGATTCAGTTTATTAGGAGTTAATAGGGAAAAAAAGACCACCTGACAGGAAGCCAGGGAATCTTGGGTTTTAAGCCTTGCCCTGCTACTTTCAAGCTGGATGAGTTCAAGTAGGTCATTTTAATTCTTGGAGTCTTGATTTCTTTATGTGAAATTTGTGGTTTGATTTGATGATTGATCTCCAAGTCCCTTTCCAGTTCATAGATTCCATCATTTTGTAACATAGTCTTTGCCTTGAAAAATAACTACTAATATTTGCATAAGTTATCTCAGTTTCCAGGAGTGAACTGAGTCATTTACAAGGTACTTATTGAGCATCTGAAGTCCTGTTCTTTACAAAGTAACATACTGATAATGCATATTAATATACGATAAATAATCTTAGCTGGTAAGGGGAAGAGTGATTAAAATGGGTTAAGTTTAATCTAGGAAGTAAGCCACTTTATGAGACGAAATAATTTGCTTACTTTTTTTTTCTCCTTCCAACTTTTAATTTCTATTGGTTGTTTTGAAACTATCTTCACCTTCTCATTGTATTTCTACCAAAACAAGTTAAGCCTTATGATAAAGAACAAAAGAGAAAGAAAAAAGGGGTTGGTTAAAATATCAAGCAATATATCAAATTAATCTGATTAGTAATCAGCCTTCCACTTAAATAAGGAAGGAAAGATGGGAGCTTGGTCATTGGGATCACATCACATAGTTTTCTTTCTTTTTTGGTTCTACTAATATTGTGTATATTGTTTTCCTGATTTTGCTTATTTTTCCATGCATCAGTTAATTTGTCTTCCTGTGCTTCCTTGTTTTATAGTAATCTTTTTTTAAATAATTAAGCAATGATTATTTCACATTCATGTATCACAATTTACTTATTCCTTGCTGAACCTTTCTAAGGTTTACATGAGTGTATCTCATCTTAGAATCATGGAATGTTTTTAAGAGCTAGAAGGGACCTCAGAAGCCATCTAGTCTAATTCATAACTGGCCCAGAATGCCTTTAAAATATGATCATGTAACCTTTGTTTGAAATCTTCCCAATAAAGGAGAATCCATTACTTCCCAGCACAGCCTATTCCACTTATGGATGATTATTGTTTTCATAATTCTTATTTTTTTCTTAAACCATTCAGGAATATTCCGCAATAGTTTCATGCTCTCTTGACAATTCAGAGGGTCATCTACCTCATCAGGTATATATTAATTTTCCTTTATTTTACATAGTTGTCTGAATTTGTTTAGATGATCTGGAAGCCAGTCTTTCCTTTTGTTAATATCTTTCTTGTTGGCTTATTTGTGTTCAAGTTTAAGGAAACTTCTGAGATCTTAATTTCAGTCTTTTTCCTCTTATATTCCTCTATACCTCCTGATTCCTTCTTCTGGGTGATTTTTCAGGGGCCTGGCCCTCAGCTATCTGTTTCCTCCCATCTTGGGCAATTCAAGTTTTATAACTCTTGATTTATTTGCCCCAAGTAAGCAACTTCTGAGTACACAAAACTGATTTCCTTTGTTTCAGGGTTGATGGATATGCACATGTGCATGATGCAGTAGCCTGCTGGGTGGGTCTGCCTGCCTCAATTTTCTCCTCACTCTAGTTTTTTCTTCATTCAGTCACTAAAGTGATTCTCCTAAGACTCAGGTCTGATAATGTTACCCCCTACTCAGTAAACTCCAGTGGCCTCTTGTTGTCTCCAGAATCAAATACAAAATGCTTTCTTCTGACATTCAAAGCTTTTCATAACCTAAGCCCCTTCTACCTTTCCAGTCTTCTGAGATCTAACTCTTCCAACTGGTCTTTTTTGTTCCAATGATACTGGATTCCTGGCTGTTAAAGCTACTTCCATCACTTGGCTCTGGACTTTTTCCCTGGCTGCTCCCCATACCTGGAATGCTCTCTCTCTCCTCTCTGATTACTGATCTCCTTCACTTTCATTAAGTCCCTACTGAAATCCCACCTCCTATAGGAAGCCTTTTCTAACTCTTAATGCCAATACCTTCCCTCTGTTAATTATTTCCTATTTATCCTGTTTATAGCTTGCTTTGTATATAGTTTTGTAAAAGTTCCCTGCTCTTGGCATAGTGCCTAGCACATGGTGATGCTTAATAAATGTTATGGAACTTGCTCCAAGTTCCTATGTTACTCATTTCTTTGAGTTCTGTTCTGTTTCAAAGTGCTACCATAACATAGTCCCAGCCCTAGCAGGTGTCTTGCCTTTTGATTTTCCAGGCTGCAGGAAAGGTGTGAGGTTCAGAGTGGAGTTCTGTTGCAAGCTTGCAACTGGGTAGGAGAGGCTGAAAGAAGAGCCTTTGGGATTAGAGGTGTTAGCCTCTTCTGGTGTTTTTATCTCTTTAGGGCTTTGGAGATAGGTAGAATAGCTTTACTCTTTTTTTGGTGGGGTTTTAAAAGATCTTCACAATTTGAGAAAGTGCCTAGGCCTCTTAATGTTGGTCATGTGACTTGGAAGTCCCAATCTCATCGTTAAGTTTTTTCTTTATAACAAGTTTGAATCTGCATATTAATGGCTAATTTTATTATGATAACCCTTAAAATATTTGAAGCTGGTCATACTGTTTTTTTTTTTTTTTTTTAAAGGAAAATACTTCCAATTCTTTTACCCAAATCTTGCATGGCATGGTCTTTAGTTCTTTTACCATCTTGGTTGCTTTTCTGCAGACTCATTCCAGTTTGCTTAAAAGAATAATTTATTCCCCAATTACACATAAAAACAAATTTTAATATTTAATTTTTAAATTTTTGAGTTTAAAAATCTCTCTTACCTTCCCTCTCCCTGAGTTGGTAAGAAATTTGATAAAGGCTATATATATGTAATCATGCAAAACATTTCTATATTAGTCATGTTATAAAAGAAAACACATTTACCCTTTCCCCCCAAAAAAATCATTCTGGGGAAAAAATGAAGCAAAAATAGTTTACTTTGATCTGTATGCAGACTCCATCAGTTCTGTCTTTGGAGGAAGATAGCTTTTTTTTTTTTTTTTTTTTTTGGCTGAGGCATTTGGGATTAAGTGGCTTGCTAGGGAATGTTAAGTGTCTGAGACCAGATTTGAACTCAGGTCCTTTTGACTTCAGGGCTGGTGGTCTATTCACTTCACCACCTCGATGCCCTGAAGATAGCATTTTTCATCACGAAATCTTTGGAATTGTCTTAAATAATTGTATTGCTGAGCATATTTTAAAAGTCATTTACAATTGTCATTGTACACTATTGCTATTGCTATGTACAGTGTCTTGCTTCTGCTCACTTAACTTTGCTTCATTCAGTTCATATAAGTCTCTTCAGATTTTTCTAAAATCATCCTCATCTTTTCTTCTAGCATAATAGTATACCCTCATAATTATATACCACAACTTGTTTAGCCATTTCCCAATAACTGGACATCCTCTCAATTTCCATTTCTTTGCTACTTCAAAAAGCGCTAATCAATAAATTAGTGGTTTTTCTAGAATTTGATGCCTATTACAGATTACCATCCTCCAGATATGGTCTGACCCAACTATAAACTTCCTTTTATTGAAGCCTAGAATAGATGTTATAAGCTCTGTTGACTATTACGTCACACTGGTAAGTCATTGAGTTGGTGCTTTAATAAACTCCAAGATCTTTTTCATTTAATTTTTCTAGTTTAGCCTCTCCCATCTTGTATTTATGAAATTTATTTTTATGGATCCGTGTATAGGACTTGAAATTTTAAAGGGATTCATATAATTTTGTTCAAGCTTATTGAGAATTTTTCGGAGTTGGACTATTTGTATTCAGTGTATTAGTTATCCCTCTGAGCTTCATGCCATCTGAAAATCTGACAACCAAGCCATTCATTCTTTCATTCAAGTAATTGATAAAAATGTTGAATAATATAGGTCCAAAGATAGATAGAGCACCAGCCCTGAAGTCAGGACTACCAGATTCCAATCCAGCCTCAGACACTTAATACTTACTAGCTGTGTGACTTTGGGCAAATCATATAACCCCAACTGCCTCAGCAAAAAGAAAAAAAAGAGGAAAAAAAATTGGAAATCATTATAGAGATGATGGATGAAGCTGTGGGAGTGAATGAGATCTCCAAGGAAGGCACTGTGGAAAAAAAGATGGGTCCAAGAACTACACCTTTTGTGTATATACCTACATTTTGGGAGCCAGTGAGTGAAGAAATGCTGGCCAAAGAGATTTAATTGTGATGAGGAGAAAGGGAGAAAATGGAATGGAAACAGCCTCAAGAAAGATGTATGTTAGAAACAGGTTGGGTCCTACCTCTTAATAAAAAACATATGCATGTCCTTGGTATTTGTGTTTTGGGAGAAAGGATATTTTTTGTTTGGAGGACTAAAACTAGTATTAACCTGGTTGCAATACTGAAGGAATTATTCTCTAATAATGTAGCCCAGTAATTGCCCCAGTCTCTATTTTGAAGAACATTTTCTCTGTAATACACAAAAATTCTTAAGTTGCTTAGAGACAATCTGGAATTCAGATGACATCCAGATTCAAATCCAGCTCATTCAATACATACATAATCCTGGAAACATCACTTAACCTCACCGTCCTTTAGTTTCCTCAGGTGTAAAATGGAACTAATAATTTAACGTATTTTCCAGGGTTGTTGTGAGGATCAAATGTGTTAATATTTGTAAAGCTTAGGATGCAGTAGCTGTTTAATAAGTGATTCCTTTCTCTCTCCCTCCTATGGCTTCTTTTTGCCTCTAGAATAAAATATCAACCACCTCCCCCCCTTTTTATAATTTTAAATTTTCCCCGAAATATACTTTATTTATTTCTATTGACTCTGCTCTTGGTGGTGGCAGTAGATAGAGCATTCTATTTTTTATTTTAAATCTGATCTCATGCACTTATGGGACTGAGCAAATCACTTAGCATTCTTTCCCTCAGTTTCCTCATCTGTCAAATGAGCCAGAGAAGGAAATGGCAAACCTCTCCAGTATCTTTGCCAAGAAAACCCCATGTGTCTTAGAGTCACCAACAAACCTACTTGCTATTACTCATGGGTGACATTTAATTCCCCAGCTTTAACACAGGCTGTTCACTTATGCCTAGATTCTACTTTCTCCTCACTAGCTTCCCTTTAAGTTTCCTCCAAACCTCCTCTCTGAGGAGAGGCCTTTGCTGATTCCTTCCCTTTCCTTCCTGCCTCCCCTACTTCTCCCCCCACTCTTCCCTATCCCCACTATTAACTTGTATTTACTTGTGGTTAGGTGGTATTTTGCACCATAGAATGTAAACTGCTTGAGATCATAAGACTATTTTGAGGGGTTTTTTGAAGGGCAGCTAGAGGAGTGGGCTGTTTTTTTTTTTTTAAATCCTTAATTCTCTAGCTGCCTAGCATAGTGGCAGAAAAATTTGATAATAGTTAATAAAGATTGATAATCACTGGGTTAACGAGTATAAAAATTTAGGATTTGAAACTCTTCTATTCCATGCTACTTTTAAAGAGATATTTCCCCTTTAAACCTGAGAAATAACCTTGATAGCTGAAAGAAAAATAGAACAGGGGGAAAAGTATCATATGACAAATAGAAGATTAACCGTACAAATGATCCTACTTGTAAAAATCCTACCTAACCTGAATTTTTCACTGGAAATTCAAATCCAGTCAGCTTTCCTTTTAAAAGTAGAAATACTTGAATAATACTTTAGCAGATTAGTTTCAATTTATGCAAAATGTTTTGATTTTTAAAGCAACTAAGGTCAATATTAAATTACATAGTACATGAACACTACCATCCTCAAATGGATAAAATAGATTTTTCTGGTGAATTATCACTTAGGTATGTTGCTGGTAAAATAAAGCTTTTTAAAAAATAAATGCATAGAAAACAATTCAGATCCAAAAAATTAATTTTGACCTCCTTTGGTACAATAGGGGAATATAGAAGCTAAGTTGAAAGCTGAGTGGCTGGCTATGCCTTTTTGTGTCCCCGTTTTATGGACAATCTTGGGTTCAATAGTAATGTCAATTACTAACCCTCTTCTTATATCCCTTCCCAATTAAAAAACTAAAAAAACCCCTTCTTAAAAAAAAAGATTTATTTTTAGGTTAGGTTATGAATTTATTTTTTATAGTAATAGCTGATTTTTCAAAATACATGCAAAGATATTTTTCAACATTCACCCTTGCAAAACCTTGTTTTCCAAATTTTCCTCCCTCCCTCCCTCCTTCCCCTAGACAATAAGTAATCCAATGTTGGGTAAACGTGTAATTCTTCTAAACATATTTCCACATTTATCATGCTGAGAAAAATCAGATCAAAAGGGGGAAGGAGAGAATGGGGAAGAAAAAAAAACCCAAACAAGTAAACAACCAACAAAAAAGGAGAAAATACTATGCTATGGTTCACCTTCAGTCTTCATAGTCCTCTCTGGATGCAGATTGCTCTTTCCATCACAAGTTTGTTGGAATTGCCTTGAATCACCTCATTACTAAAAAAGTCAAGTGAGGGGAAACTCTAACCAAAAGCATATTCAAGCAAAATAAATCCATTTACTTTCTCTTTCCAAATATGTACTGTGTTTTCATCAGTTCTTGAGAGAAAAGATTGGTCATTGCATTGATCAGCGTTAAGTCTTTAAAAGTTTTCTGTACAGTGTTAATGTCCATATGTAGATTGTTATCCAGATTTTGCTCATTTTATTCCGCAGCAGTTTGTGCTATCCAGGATTCTCTGAATTTGTATTATCTTTTAAAAAATATTCCATTACTAAAATTTCATATAGTAAAGTTTATTCAGCACCCCCTAATTGGTACCCTCATGCCCCTTTAGATTCTAGTTCTTTGATTTTTTTTTCCCCTTCTTTTTGTTCTTTTTTGTTTCCCTTTACAATCAGGAAATTTACTTTGATATTGTGACTGATAATGATTTTCCTTACCTGGTAATATTCTCCTTAAACCTCCTCCCTCCCCCATTCCTAGTTGTTTACCTAATGAATCTGGTGTATTTCTCCACCAAACTATTTTCAACTCCACTTTGTTCTTTTAGATAAGAGTGAAGTGGATCTGGTACTTGTTCCTCTTTTATTCTCTATCCCTATACAAAATATATATATACCCTTCCTCCCCCTTCATGTTTGTATATATTTCACTTATTTAATGTACATGAGCCTTTTATATATTCTTTTGTATCCTTTGTCTCAAAAACAGAACAAAATAAAACAAAAACCTCAAACCCATAATCCATATAAATAACATTTGAACACACTTTTTAAAAAATTCCTGGAGAGGAAAAGAATACATGAACTCAGTTCTCCCAAAACTGTAATTCCTTGATGAGATTTATAAATTCTTGGAAGATAATAATAGCACCCATCTCCCAAAGTTATTGTGAAAATCTGGTGAAAACGAGATATTTGTAAACTGCTTAGCAAATCTTAAAGTGCTATATAAATAATACTGTTAATTTATTTTTCAATTTTTGTTCTAATATTCTTTGTTGTTTTATGAAATAACTGATTTCTGTTAAATCTGTTCTAGCTTTGAGATAACATTACTTGCTTACTTATATTTTTGTTAAACACATTCTTTCCTAAACTACGTTTTCTTTCTTTCCTCAAGAACTTTTATTTGATTTTTATCTTTTGCTTCATTTCTTCTAGGTGTTTGTAATCTTTGTAAAACAATCCATTTTTTCCTTTTGAGTCACAGTTTGCAGTTACTAAGTTACTCATTCCCTTTTGAAGAATTTCTGTTGTGTGATAATTTTTATACTGATTTGTTCTTTTTGATTTACTCCTCTTTCTAACTGTAGTTCCTGGATTGGGGCTTTGTACCAGAAGCAGGCCCTGTCTCCTCCTATGCTTTTGAATGGGGTGGTTGACCTTGCTTGATCATGCATTGGGTCACTCATGTTCTTGACTGACCTTTCTCTCCTGTTTGAGGTTTGATCTTGGATCTTTAGAACTTTCTATGGCATCTCAAAAGAGGGTGAACTCTGAGATATTTAGGTCAGAGGTGCCTGCTTGCCATGGCTGCTAGTAATTCCCTTACCCTGAGTTTGCAACCAGCCTGGGGGTAATGGATGCTTGTACTGTCTCCAAGCAAAGAGCCTGGCAGGCTACAGAAGGCTCTGGCTGGTAGCTGATGTTGATAGAATCCTTTCCGATGGTCCCTTGGACTGTCGACTGACTTTTTTCGTGTTGTTCCCTTAGTGGAAGAAATGAGTGTAGTTTTTCCAGGGAATTTCTTAATCATGTCTGTCTGGTGTGAATTTTAGGTTTCTGAGAATAGATTAAGGAAGCCAGCCATATTTCTAGATTCTGTTCAGGAAGCCATCTTGGTTGATCCTCACTTCTGTTTACTGGCTTTGTAACCAAAATTCAATTAAGCTCTCTGTGTATCAGTTTCTTTACCTGTAAAATGAAAAATGAGAACAATTGTATCATCTGTCTTAGAGAACTGTTTTTTTTTCAAATAAGGTCATTATAAACCTTATTGCCTTTTAACTTGAATACATTTGCATAGTGTACACCAGTTTGCAAAAGAATTTTCTTGTGATATAATAACCTCACATGTGAGGTAGAGCAAAATGATTTTTATGCCTGATTTTATAGATGAGGAAGTAAGCTGGGAGGGGTCATGATCTGTCCATAATATTAGTGCTAATTAAATAAATGGCAGAGCTAGAACTTCAAACTCTTCTAAGTAGAATTTAGTGTTCTTGCACTGATAGCTCTTTAAGTAATCTTTGTTTTGAATCAGTATATTAAGAAAATGTCCTTTCTAGTGTAGAAGAGCTATTGCTACTTTTTTGACTTAAAAATAAGACTTTTGTCACTGAATCACAGAGTCCAAGAACCAGGAGTAAACTTGAAGACCATCTAGTTTAACCCCCATTATAAAGAAGCTATGATCTTGAGAAGTTTAAGTGATTTGTGAAAATCCACACAGCCAGCCAGCCGAACTAGTAAGTAGGAGTAGTTGTGATGGTGATGGTAGTAGTAAAGCCAGAACTTGAACACTTAACCAAGTTAATTAAGGGCTTATTTACATGCTTTTTAAGTAATGTGGACACTGATTTTTTTGGTGCTGTATAGGTTTGTATCTTGTTGTTGGCACTTTTGAATTGTGAGCTAAGGATGGTATTAGCAAACTCTTAATTGTTTTTTTTTTTAATAATTTGATATAAAATTGAAAATATTCAATTTTTCCTCTCAACTGTGCTGTCTACAAAATAAAAAAGTAGTGCATTGGGGATTCCATTTGGTGAAATAGTTTGGCAGTCTTGACAAAAGAGACTTTAAAAGTTTAAATGAAATTCTAAAATTAAGTATTTTATAAAGAAAAGGAATGAGAAGATCAGCTGTAATTAATGTTAAAGAAGAGCTACGTATTTTGCATTTTATTTTAGAAAAGTCCTTTATGTAACTTTCTCTAGGTGGGGATCTCTATAAAACTGTCACTAAACTGGTTCATCAGCTTTTGGTTAATTCTTGACAGTTTGGTTAACTTTTGTGGCAGTCCCACTGTATGTTGATAAGAGTCTTGTAGGTGATGTCAGTTTATGGTTGTAAAGTTCAGTTATGTTTTTTGATTAATTATTGGGAGATAGAAGGAAAGACAGTAAAAGCGCAAATAAATTTGAAAAAAAATTTTTTGTTTGTTTTATGACTGATACTGGTGAGCTAATAGAAAGATCACGAGTTAATTGATTTCCCTCTTTCCATATTTCCACATTCCAACCAAAAGAAGTAGGTCTTTAATGTTTTCTTTATGTTAAAGAAGTGGCTCTGAGTCTTGATCTGAGGTTTACATATAGTGTTTATTCCATCTAGGTAAGGAATATTGGAATAATAGTTTTAAAAAAATGTTGCTTATTCTCCCCAACTCTTAAGGTTGTGTGGCAATTTATTTTTTTTTAAATAAGGTCTAAACATGTTGCTTCTATAATTTTCAGAGTTGGACTTGCTTCTTTTCTGTGTGTTAATTTTGCTACTTTCCTATCTTTTGTTCATGCCCCAGATTAAATGCCAACTCTTATGTTAACAAGCCTGCCTTGTCCCCCCCTTCTCTCCCCCCCCTTCTCTTCCCCCCCTCTTAATTCTAATTTGCTTGAACATTTTGTATCTCTCTTTTTGTGTGTTGGTGTTGTAGTTTTAATTTATATAACCTTTATTGATTGTAAGCTTCCTGAGGGTTGATAGTCTTCTTTATCTCCCCCAGGGCTAATAGTAAAACCATTGTGTTAAATAAATTGGCCATAATGGATTGAAGAATGTGCAGTAGTGTTGCACAGCAACCTAATTTCTTGTATTTTTAATGTTAAAATAGTTTAAAGTTTTCTCTTTCTATTGGAGGGTTATAGATGAGAATACCTCTTGATTAAAAGAATATGGTTATTAATTCATTCTAGTACTCTATATTTGTAGCTATATGTAAGACATAGTTTCTTCCCTTGAAGGAGGTAGGTATTAAAATTGGATCCTAAGATAGGAAGTTGTTGTTTATTCGTTTTCAGTAGTGACCCTTTTTGGGGTTTTCTTGGCAAAGATACTGGAATGGTTTGCCATTTCCTTTTCTAGGTCATTTGGCAAATAAAGAAACTAAAGCACATGGTATTAGGCCATGTGCCCAGACCATCCAAGGTCAGATTTGAACTCATGTCTTCCTGACTCCAGACTAGGCTCTTTATCTACTATACCCCTTAACTGTCCAAGATAGGAAGAATTGAGTTCAAATATGCCCTTAAGATTAACTAGCTTGATTATCCTGAGCAAGTTGTATGATCTCTGCCTGCTTCAGTTTCTTCAACTGTGAAATGGGTTAGTAATAGCACTGGACTCTTATGGCTGTTTTAAGTACCAAATATGACAATATGAATGAAAGAATCAGACATACCACTGGGTAGGTATATAACAGCAAATCAATTTTGCATCTCACATTATATCAGCAGACAATTTGATCCTGTCTGTGGTGAAGAACTGCTGAGAGAGAATTGCTTTTGGGATGAATCAAGGTCATCTTTTTCCTATACTGTCTGTAGACATGTTCATGTCTCTCTGATCCTGAAAAAACCCTCACTTGACCCTTCCATCTCCATTAACTATCCTATGTGTCTTCTGCTCTTTGTAATGAAACTCCTTAAAAAGGGCCATTTATTTTTTAGATTTTACTATATTGAATGTGTCTCAGGCTGCTCATTTCCCCATTTCCACTTGTTCCTTTAGTCCTAGGAGCCCAGTTGGTGCATGGGATGTTGAGGGAGGATCAACATCTTTAGTATAAGGACTTGCTTAGTCTTTTTTAGAGCTGCTCATCCACCTTTGGTGTCTTCGTTTCACTTAGCCCTCACCTGTGGTTCCAAGAAGCTACTGTAGCATGAGTAGTGCCCATACCCTGGTAAAACTGTTTAGGAAATGGGCTAATCACAAACCAGATTGAGAGTAACTAATAAGCCTCAAGTTGCAGAGTTTCATGTGAAAATTTGTGCACAGTGGGCAGATGAGAACAATTTGTTCAATGGCCATGAAAGTTGCTGCACTGTGGAGTGCTTAGAAGTGGGTCAGATATTGAAGATGCCAAGGTCATATACTGCATTCTAGGCCATGGCTAGTCGTCTTAATTTTTGTCTTGACACTGAATTTTAATGATTCTGGAAAAGAGTAAATCTCATGACTTGTGCAGCCTGTCTTCCCTTAAATCCAATCTTCAAGTGTTATGCCAAGAGTTATGTCCTGGAAGTTGCAATCATAGGTCACTTCATTGATACTATTGTAATTGAAGAAGGAAACTGGTTAGCTTCTCTCAGCCTTCCCCTATCCCCTTCCCACCAAAAATACCTTTAGTTGTCCCTACTTTGTTTTTTGTTATTTGTTTTTTGTCCTGCCTGACTCTTCCTTATTCCTTTTGGGATTTCAGAGATGCTGGAGTGATTTACTATTTCCTCATTTAACAAATGAGGAACTAAGGCATTAAATGACTTGCTCAAGGTCACACAGCTATTAAATGTCTGAGCAGATTTGAACTTTCTGACTCCAGGCCCAGCACTCTACTGTGCCATCTATATCTCTCATTTTGGGCCAGAATAAGAGGTTTCCATTTCTTAGGAAGGTTTTAAGGTTTTCCTGTTTGTTATTATGCATGTAATGAACATTAGTAAACTTGAATATTTTCCTGTGCAAAAAAACCCCCCAAAACCAAAAAACTGAAAAAAAGTGCATAAGAAACCATGAATTTTGAAGGTCCTTTTCAAACATTGTTGTGTATACATGGCAATCTGCAACATTTAGTTGACTACCCAGGTTTGAAAATCAGTCCACTATTTGTCTCTCTCTCTTTGTACATATGAGGTGTAAGACTTCATAGCAAAATAGATTTCAATTGAAGAATTGTGATATGGCCTGTTGAGGATGTTTGAGAAATATTGTTCTTTTGAAAAGTTGAGAGTTTGAAAATTGTTTTCCCCTGGCAAAGGATTAATGTATTTCATTAATGTAATGTAATTCATTTCATTTCTTTTTGCTGAGGTAATTGAGGTTAAGTGACTTGCCCAGGGTCACACAGCTAGGAAATGTTAAGTATCTGAGATCAAATTTGAACTCAGGTCCTCCTGACTTCAGGGCTGGTGCTCTATCCACTGCACCACCTAGCTGCCCCAATTAGAATTGGGTTTTTTTTTTTTTAAATTAAAAAAATTTTTTTTTAATTAAAGCTTTTTATTTGTATAACATATGTATGGGTAGTTCCCCAACATTGATCTTTACAAAGCTTTCCATTACAAATTTTACCCCCAGTCCCCTCCCCTCCCCTAGATGGCAGGACGTCCACTACATGTTAATAATGTTGAAATGCTTGAGAAGTTATGCAAGAAAAATCCTATCTACAAGAAAAAAAAAAGAATCAGAGAAAGGCAACACAATGCAAGCAAATGTCA
>JAJPUD010000080.1:566414-593428 GCA_023553655.1 Myrmecobius fasciatus | reverse complement strand
TTTTTATTTGTATAACATATGTATGGGTAGTTCCCCAACATTGATCTTCACAAAGCTTTCCATTACAAATTTTATCCCCAGTCCCCTCCCCTCCCCTAGATGGCAGGAAGTCCACTACATGCTAATAATGTTGAAATGCTTGAGAAGTTATGCAAGAAAAATCCTATCTACAAGAAAAAAAAAAAAAAAGAATCAGAGAAAGGCAACACAATGCAAGCAAATGTCAATAGAGATCATGAAAATGTTATGTTGTAGTCCATATTTCATTTCCCTCTCTCTGGGTGTATATGGTTTTCTTCAGTGAACAACTGGAACTGGTTTGAGACAATTCTTCGTTGCAGAGAGCCATGTCCATCAGAATTGATCATCATGTAATACTGCCGTTGCTGTGTATGATGATCTCCTGGTTCTGCTCGTTTCACTCAGCATCAGTTCATGCAAGTCTCTCCAGGCCTCTCTGAAATCGTCCTGCTGGTCATTTCTTACAGAGCAATAATATTCCATAATATTCATATACCATAATTTATTCAGCCACTCTCCAATTGATGGGCATCCCTTCAGTTTCCAGTTTCTAGCCACCACAAAAAGGGCCGCCACAAACATTCTTGCACATGTGGGTCCCTTTCCCTCCTCTAAGATCTCTTTGGGATATAGGCCCAGTAGAAACACTGCTGGGTCAAAGGGTATGCACAGTTTGACAACTTTTTGGGCATAGTTCCAAGTTGCTCTCCAGAATGGTTGGATCCGTTCACAGTTCCACCAACAATGTATCAGTGTCCCAGTTTTCCCACATCCCCTCCAACATTCCTCGTTGTCTTTTCCTGTCATTTTAGCCAATCTGACAGGTGTGTAGTGGTATCTCAGAGTTGTCTTAATTTGCATTTCTCTGATCAATAGTGATTTGGAGCAACTTTTCATATGACTAGAGATGGTTTTAATTTCATCATCTGAAAATTGTCTGTTCATATCCCTTGACCACTTATCTATTGAAGAGTGGCTTGAATTCTTATATATATGAGACAATTCTCTATAAATTTTAGAAATGAGGCCTTTATCAGAACCATTAAATGTAAAGATGATTTCCCAATTTGATGCTTCCCTCCTAATCTTGTCTGCATTTGTTTTGTTTGTACAGAAACTTTTTAACTTAAAATAATCAAAATTATCCATCTGGTGTTCAATTAGGAGTTCCAGGTCTTCTTTGGACATAAATTTCGAATACTAGATTGTTAAGGTTATTGCCTAGATTGTCCTGATATCCTATCCTGTGCCACTGATGCACTGCTCTGTTTCTTAGCCAGTACCAAATGGTTTTGATGACCGCCGCTTTATAATATAGTTTTAGATCTGGTATAGCAAGGCCACCTTCATCTGCCTTTTTTTTCATTAATCCCCTTGAGATCCTTGACCTTTTGTTTTTCCAAATGAACTTTGCTACTATTTTTTCTAGATCTGTAAAATAATTTCTTGGGAGTTTGATTGGTATGGCACTAAATAAGTAGATTAGTTTGGGTAGTATTGTCATTTTTATTATGTTTGCTCTGCCTACCCATGAGCACTTAATATTTTTCCAATTGATTAGGTCTGATTTTATTTGTGTGGAAAGTGTTTTGTAATTTATTTCGTATAGTTTCTGACTTTTCCTTGGCAGATAGATTCCCAAATATTTTATCCTATCATCTGCTATTTGGAATGGAATTTCTTTTTGTATCTCTTGCTGCTGAACTTTGTTGGTAATATATAAAAATGCTGATGATTTATGTGGATTAATTTTGAATCCTGCCACTTTGCTAAAGTTGTGAATTGTTTCTAGTAGTTTTTTAGTTGAATCTCTAGGGTTCTCTAAGTATACCATCATGTCATCTGCAAAGAGTGATAATTTGGTTTCTTCATTACCTACTCTGATTCCTTTTATCTCTTTTTCTTCTCTTATTGCTAAAGCTAACATTTCAATTAGAATTGTTTTAAAGTAGCTTCAGAAAACCTGAGAGTTGGGTCTCTGAGTGATAAGCTTTTTATTACTGATACTTTTACCTCATTTTCTTGATTTAGAGGCCGTTTTTGTTTTCTTCCCATTTGTTTCAGATAAAGGAGATTGGTTTATAGTTGACATATATAGGTGCTTTGTTTCTGTATTCAAATGATAGTAATAAAAAGTCATGGTCCTTTCCAAACCTCTTTTTAAATTGCCCGGCTCTACCTCAGGGAACACCCAGTAGTGATCAAAAAAATAGGTAGAGGATCAGAGGGGTAGAGTGTAATCTCACACACACACACAGACACACACACACACACACGCACACGCGCGCGCACGTGCACACACACACCTCTAATGAATTTGGAGCCATAAGAGTTATGTCTTAAAAAATTGTGAAATCCAAATTCTCTCCTTCCAACCACTCCTCCATCCATTGAGATGTCAAGAAATTTGTCAAATATGCACACGAAGTCATGCAAATCTCGTATTAGGTATGCAAATTCCATATTAGAAATATTGCAAAAAAATTAAGAAAATAAAACAGTATACTTCAGCTGCATTGATCAGATTTCTCTCTAGAGGTTGTTAGCATTTGGAATTTTACTAATTCATAGTATTGAATTTCTAAGTGCTTCACAGTTGATCATTATTACAGTATTGTTATTTGGACAGGGTTTTGGCTGTGCTCATTTTATTTTGCATCAATTCTAGGTTTTTCTGAAATCATTCTGCTCATGATTACTACAAACTATGTATGTTCATATAAAATGCTATAAATATTATTAATTAGAGAAATGCAAATTAAAACATCTTTTAAATACCATCTCACACCTATCAGATTGGCTAATATAGTAGAAGAGGAAAATATAAGGTGTTGGAGATTTGGAAAAATTGGGATGCTGTTAATAGAACTATGAACTGGTTCAAGCATTTTGGAGAACAATCTGGAACTATACCCCAAAAAGTTAAAAACTGTATGCCCTTTGACATGGCAATACCATTCTTAGATCTGTTTCACAAGATGATCAGGAAAAAGGAATGTAACCTATATGTTTCAAAATATTTGTAAAAATTTTTGTTGTTGGCAAAGAGCTGAAAATTGTGGGGATACCCATCAACTGGGAATAGTTAAAAAAATTGTGATATGATTGTGGTGGAAATAGTCCTATGCGTACGTCTTAATGATCATGTTGATTTTACAAAAGGTTAGAATGACTTGCATGAAATGAGCTGAACCAACAGAATGTTGCTTTACAGTACCAGCAATGTTTAAAGACTGACTGTGAATTGCTAAGCTATTCTGAGTAATATGAATATCCAAATCAATGACAAAGGAAGAAGCTCAGCATCTCTAGAGAAAGAAGTGATATGTAAGTATGTGTTAAATAGTTTCACATAAATATTTTAGTCAAATGCTAACCTTCTCTAATGTAGGTTTGTGAGAAAGGAAGAGAGATAGCTCCGAACCTAAAATGTAACCAAAAAAAAAAAAAAAATAGATAAAATCAATTTGCTCTGTAATACGTAGGCAGTGGTTAGCAGAAATTAAAGGATGATCAGAAATAAAATTTCAAGTAGTGTTTTATTGAAATATGTAGTAAAATAGATGTGGAATAAACAGTACCAATAAACAAAAGCCAATCAGTAACCCTGTACTAGTTAAACTTGGGCAACAAGTAGTCCCTTCTATGAGTAATTCTCTTTTGCATATTGAGTTATTACCTGCAGTGCCCAGCTGTACCATATATTTGACAATTTTAATTAAATTTCATTGTGCAAAATGGTATTACTCATGGAAGGGACTATTTGTTAGTTGAATTTATTAATTTTTTCTTGTGCCCCATGAATCAAAGATTAATAACATTTTTAAACATAAAGTATTTGAACATAAAGAGGCCTCCCCTCCTCCCCCCAGGGTTTTTTTTTTCCTCTTTCTTTGATCTCGTTGGGGACCACATAGCGTCTCTAGTATTATATGGATGGGTAGTTTCTTTGTGGCACATTTTCATATATGATTGTGGATAGTTTGGATTTCTTGTTTTAAAAGAACCTGTTCATATCCCTTATCACTTGGGGGAAAATGATTTTTTCTTACAAATTTTGAATTAGTTCCACATACATCCTTCCTTGTTTTCTCTTCTAATTTTAGCCATATGGGTGTAGGAAGGGAGAAGAGTATATGTCCAGTTTACTTCCTTTGAATCTTCAGTCTCATTTGGTTCCAGATTCTTCTTCTTCCCATTTCTATAGATCTAACAGGTAATTAATTTCTTCCTTGTTCCTCTAATTTGCTGATGATGTCACCCTTTATGACTAAGTCATGAACTCTTGGATCCTCTCTTGGCATGAGATATCTTTGGTTTGTTTATGTGTGATTTCTGCTAGATTGCTTATGTTCCAAACAAATTCTGTCCAGCATTAAATTCTTATGCAGTAAATTTTTGGGTTTTCAAAAACTAAGTTACTGTGCTTTTTTGCTTCTGTATATTGCGTATCTAATCTGTTGTTCTGATCAAAACCTCAGTTTCTTAACCAGGACCAAATTGTTTTAATGATTACTGCTTTGCAGTATATAGCTTGTGATCTGTTATTGATAAGTCTAGTTCTTTCCTGCTTTTTTTCATGTTTTCCTTTGAGGCAGGCAGTGTTTTTGGCTTTGGACATACAAATGTAAGGGCTACATAAAACATGCTTATAGATGGGGAAATTATATGTACATACATAAATGTACATACATACATATGAACACACCTACATGTGTGTGTTATATGAAACACAAGGTTATTTTTTGTGAGGAGGGGAAGCTT
Organism: Myrmecobius fasciatus; assembly: GCA_023553655.1. Lineage (NCBI taxonomy): Eukaryota > Metazoa > Chordata > Mammalia > Dasyuromorphia > Myrmecobiidae > Myrmecobius > Myrmecobius fasciatus. Next base: position 588,643 of record JAJPUD010000080.1, on the reverse strand, counting down.
CCTTATTGTGAGATAAAATAAGATAATATTTATCAAAAGTGCTCATCATACTGCCTGATACATAGTAGGTTCTGTGCAAATACTTAAGGCATTCCATTGGATAATGAGTTTGTTAGTCTGGAAAAGTATTGTAAATAACTGTAAAGGCCAAACAGAGGAGGTTTATATTTTATCCTAGAAACAGTAAGCAGCTACTCGGACACTTTATAGAAGCTTATACATAAAACATTTAAGTTTGCTCACAATGGGAAGATAAATAAAAATGTATAATTACCTTTAAGTGAAGAAATGGAATACCATTTGAAATATTTGACTGACATAGTAGAAAGAATGCTGGTTGGAATCAGGATCTGAGTTCAGATTTTGACTGTGACTTGGTAGCTGTGATCTGGAGCAAATCATTTTATTATTATTATTTTTATTTACTTGTGTTTTGGGGGGAGCAAGTCATTTTATCAGATCCACTCTTCTCATCTAGAAAATATGCTAGATGTTCTCTAAGGTTCTTTCCAGTTTTCTGTCTATGATTACAGGATAATTTTCATCTTGAAGGAAGCATGGGCATAATTGTAAGAATAGGCGGGGTGGTCTCAAGTGCAGAAGCTCTTAGGTAGAGAAGTCTAGGTCTGATATGTGGTAGGGATGAAGATGTAAATGAGACTGATGAAGAATTCAATAGTTGTCTTCATATATCTCTATCTATCTATCTATCTATCTATTTTTTTACTTAGTTATTTAACTTAGTCTCGTAGATAAGAGCTACAGAAGTGTGAGCTAGAAGTACGGATTTTGACTTGAAAAAGAACAACTTATAACTATGAAAGCTGTCCAGAAGTAACATGTGAGATGGGAAGATTTTCATTACTGTTACTGAAGATGTAAAAGGAGATGCTGCTTTTCTCTACTGTCAGGAAGGTTGTATGGTAGATTCTGTTCAAGTTTGGGTTAGACTAGATCCCAGCTTCTTGACTCCATGAGGTCTTGTAACTGAATGTGGGGGTTGTGAAATTATGATTTAATATTAATAAATGTTTGATTTGTATACATATTTTATATACCTATATACATAGTCATGTAAAATTTTTTTGGGCAAAAAGCATTCAATAATAGAAAAAGTTTAAGAAGTCCTGGACTAGATAACCTTTCCATTCTGAAATTGTGGTGAAAAAGCCACTAGCTCATTTATGAATAAATAAATCATCCTTATTGAACCTTGATGCTTTTTCATTTTTAATACCTAACTCTCCCAACTCAGACATATTGTGAAGAATAATGTAAGAAAAATGTTTTATAAATATTCAAATATTATTTAAATATGAGCTATCATAAGCATGACTGTGGGCAAGTCTGAAGCAGGTGATATTTCCACCCCTTGTTTAAATGCGGATGATATATTTAAATACTCCAGTTCTTCCATTTGATCAGGTGATGCTTTTCCCTCCTTCCTCAAACACTATCTGCTTACTGATTCTTACTGATGAGCTACAATAAATACTCTAGTCAGCATTTTGTATGCTCTGGCATATGAGAGCCTCTGTTAAATAAATGACTCCCCCATTTTGTGACAGTGGGACAGTGGATATGTTGGATAAAAACCTTTCTTCTCCATTCTGTTTTTCCAGTTTCCTGCCCTCTTTATGTACAGATGTATAACCTGTTGAACCACAAGTTTTCATTGTTGGTTAAATGCTAGTCTTTTTGTTCATTTGTTTCCTATCCATTAGAACCCTGTGGACCATACTATTTATAGAATTTTGTTTGTTTTGGAAGGATGTTAGAATGGTTTGCATTCTCTAGCAAGTACTAAAACCTGTTCAGTTTTCTGTATTTGTTGTGTTGTGCTTCTGAAAGTGCTTTATGGCATTGGGTAAGTGATTCTAAATATGTAAAGTTAGTTTTATACTTTCATTGCCCTGGCAACAAATTGGAGATAAAGGGTGAGAGAGTATGGAGTCAGGAATTGACACCACAGTTGCTGGGAGGTCACTGATGCCCTAATAGCAATAAGGAAGGAATGGGGAATTTGGGGGAAAAAGATAACTTACTTGGTTTTGGACTTAACTGAGTTTAAAGACCTGTGAGACATCCAGTTTAAGATACCTAACAGACGGGAATAGGAGAATGGAAGCTAGCACAGTTTTGGCCTGGTTAAGTAGATCAGAGAATCATTTACTCCAAGATCATAATTTAATCCATGGGAGCTGATGAGCTCACCAAGTGAAATAGTGTAGAGGGAGAAGAGAAAAGGACCAAGGCAGAGCTCTGTTGAATATTTGTGACTGGGGACATGATTTGAATGAAGCTCTAGCAAAAGAGCCAGAAAAGGAACAGACAGGTAGGAAGAGAACCAGAAAGAATAGTAACTTAAAACTCAGAAGAGAATATCAAGGTAAAAAACATGATTTTGAAAAATGAGTATCAGACTGCAGAGAAGTAAATGACGAGGAGAATTGAGAAAAGACCTTTGGCTTGACAATTAAAAGATATGATTGAGGACAGTAATTTCAGTTGATGGTGGAAGCCGTATTTGTAGAATTAAGAAGAATTAGATAAAGTGGAAACACTTACTGTAGATGGCCTTTTCCAGTAGTTTAGCCACAAAAAATATTACTATTTGAGTTGAATCTGTATGGAACATTAAAGTTAATATTCAGGGACTTCTGTTTCATGGCAGTTATGTAGACAGGGAGAGTTTGTATTGCATAACTTGTGTAGAGTTCTGCACATATTAGTTGGATGCATATGTTTGAATGTCCTCATTTTGAAGGATTGTTTTCCAGATTTTATGTTTTCAGTAGTTTCTTTAAATCCTTTTATAGTCTGACTCCAAGAGACTTACTTGAATCACCCCTGTTTTTTCTTTGACATCATGTGGGATTGCAGGTGACTTGCGGATCAGAAAATTGTGACTTTATTTCCCAGGCAAAGAGTGCTATTTTCTTGTTATATTTGTATGGTATTGCCTGGAGCCATATTTTCTTGCTTGTTTTGTTCATAAATGTGCAATTTGATCCTTGTATTATGTACTTGGATCTAGGGGACAATTAAGTCACTGAATGTATGATAAAAGGCGAATTCAATTGGGTACATTTGGTAAAAGCACAAAAGGAAATTGATCCTAAGCCACCTTTTGCTTGATTCCAAATAAATTTTTACCTCTAACTATTGATGCATTATAACAGAATAACTTTTTTCTTTATTAGCAGAAATTCTAATCTTTATATAGAACCTTTCTGATTGATTTTAATGGCAGTGCCTTCTTTCTAACAATATTTTCAACTTATCCTATACATCTTATTTGTATGTTTTCTTTGCCATTTAATTATGAGCTTCTTGAGATCAGGGACTTTTTTTTTTTTTTTTTAAACCTTTATATCCCAAGTGCTTAGCATGTAAGTGCTTGTTAAATGCCTCTTGACTTGTTCCCTACTGCAAAACTTGATAGATCTGAGTGAATCCTGTTTCCATAACTATTAAACAGCTTCTTTGAGTAAACTAATTTGAGGCTCAGATATGTAGTGTTACTATAATTGTGAATTACATTAACACACACGGACACACACACACACACACCTGTTGCAGCAGTCTGGATAACTTGTGGAATCTGCATACTGGGGAGTTAAATCTTGTATAAGTTGCTATTATGAAAGTCAAATAATTCAAGGCAATAAATGAGAAAATTTAGGAATAGTGAAGGTAGACTTTGGATAAATAACTGATTGCAGTGTGTTATAGGATACTAAAATTATTGCAGCTGAACTTTAAACCACAATTTTATGTGCTTAAACAGTACCATGACTGTCTTGTAAATAACACAAATATGACTCATTAAATATAAATCATTAACCTTTTCTCTGTAGAACTTTCACTATATAGGAATTTAACAGACTATTTCTTGCCACTTGGAAAGTCAGTACTTGTAATCTGGAAAAAGCTATATCATGTACCCATGGAGTTCAAACAACTCTTCCCTCATATAAAGCCATGTATAAACTTTGTTGAAGGGGGAATTAATTTGATATAATCATATCAGCTCTCTTCTACCCAAAACACATATAATCACTGTAACAGAAAACTTAATTTGAGATAAGTCAATTATACAAAGGCAGTTTGTCCTACCGATGATTATGTAGGACAACTGTAAAGGAAAGCTGTTTGACTAAATTACTAATTAACTTAAGTATGAAATTTATTAAATGTTCTAAAGTGGTTTTCTGTGGATACCAGAATATTTAAATAGAAGTGCTGTCTCATATGAAATTTAGTGTGATACTTCCTTCTCCTTAGCTTCTTCTTGAAAGTAATCTCTTGCTAATCTGATTTCATAATAGTGTAAAATCTTAATATATTTTAATTTCTTTATTTAATTTCTTATAGTTTTACCTACATATTTTATCCCTCTTACTAGAGTATAAAATCCCTGTACACTAAGTTTTCATGTTATTTTTCTCTCTTCTTTTTGCATTTGATTCTTTTATGTATTTGATTGCTCCTCCTCAGTCCCCTTTGCTGCTACATCATTATTCCTTTTTGGTTTCCTAATTGTGGATATATCTTGAGCATTTTCTCTATATTTTTCTTGCTTGGTGAATTTATTCAGAGGACAACCATACCAAAGTATTCAGTCTTCTCTTAAACTGCTGTTTGATTAGAAACCTGGAAATGAATGTTAATCATATTTCTAGTCCTATATTGGCAAACTTGGAACTATCTTTGATATGCCTCTTCCTTAAGCAATAAACTGGGAAACCATTTTTATATTCAAAGGTTCTGAAAGGCCTCATTTCTGAAATATATAGAGAATTGACACAAATTTATAAGAATTCAAGCCATTCTCCAATTGATAAATGGTCAAAGGATATGAACAGACAATTTTCAGATGAAGAAATTGAAACTAATTCTAGTCATATGAAAAGGTGCTCCAAATCAGTATTGATCAAAGAAATGCAAATTAAGACAACTCTGAGATACCACTGCACACCTGTCAGATTGGCTAAAATGACAGGAAATGATAATGATGAATGTTGGAGGGGATGTGGGAAAATGGGACACTGATACATTGTTTATGGAACTGTGAATGGATCCAATCATTCTGGAGAGCAATTTGGAACTATGCTCAAAAAATTATCAAAGTGTGCATACTTTTTGACCAGCAGTGTTTCTACTGGTCTTACATCCTAACATCTTGAAAGGAAAGGGACCCACATGTCAAAAATGTTTGTGGCAGCCCTTTTTTGTAGTGGCAAGAAGCTGAAAGCTTGAGTGGATGCTGATCAGTTGGAAAATGGTTGAATAAATTATGGTATATGAATGTTGTGGAATATTATTGTTCTTTAAGAAACAACCAGCAGGATGATTTCAGAGAGGCCTAGAGAGACTTGTGTGAACTGATGCTAAGTGAAATGAGCAGAACCAGGAGATCATTATACAAGGCAACAAGACTACATGATGATCAATTCTGATGGATGCAGCTCTTTTCAACAATGAGATGATTCAAAACAATTCGAATTGTTCAGTGAGAAAGAGAGCCATCTACACTGAGAGAGAGGACTGTGGGAATTGAGTGTGGATCACAACATGGCATTTTCACTCTTATTGTTTACTTACATTTTGTTTTCTTTCTCATTTTTTTTTCTTTTTGATCAGATTTTTCTTGTGCTGCAAGATATTGTATAAATATGTATACATATATTGGATTTAACATATATTGAACTACCAGCCATCTAGGGGAAGGGTGAGGAGGAGGGGATAATTTGGAACAGAAGGCTTTGCAAGGGTCAATGTCTTCAAAAATTGCCCATGCATATTTTTTTAAATAAAATGATTTAATTTTTTTAAAAAAAAGATATGTCTCTCCCTTGCCCCCATGTCCAGTCAGTTGCCAGATCTTGTTCTATTTCTACTATATATCTCCTGCATCCATTCCCTTTTTTCTTATTCATAGCCTCTATTCTTAATTTTAGGCTTTCAAAATTTTTCACTAAGACTATTTTACTAGCTTCTGTTTCATGTCTGTTTCATTTGCAGATCTATCTTTTCAAGCTACTAGAATGATTTTCCTAAGACACAGGCTTTAAACATGTCACTCCTCTACTAAATAAACTCCATTGGCTCCCTTTTATCTATAGGATTAAATACAAACTCTTGTATTTGTCATTTAGAGCTCTTCACAACCTGATTGCAGTATACCTTTTTAGACTTATCATTCCCTTTCTGTGTGGCTCAACCAAACTCCTTGCTGTATCTTAGCATCCATCTCCTATAGTCTTTGCTACTTGGCCTCCCTCTGCCTCATAATCCCAAAACTTGAATCAGAAGGGACTTTCTATATAACTTATGCAGAACATTGCCTTCTCCTTGGAAATTAATTTGCATATATTTTGTATTTAATGTTGCTTTCCCTAATAGAATCCAAGTTCTTTGAGGGCAAGAGCTGTTTAGCTTTGCTTTGGTATGTGCATTTGGTATGTGCAGTGCCTAGCACATAGTGAGGACTTAATAAATGCTTTTTGAATTCATTGGACACTTTGATGCCTTTTATAGAAGACATTTTTGTACAGGTTAAACTGGATGACCTCTGAGATTCTGTACTGCTATAGTTGGAGCATTGTGCTAAACTGAAAGCTCCCTCTCCTAATGGAATTATAGTAGTGGGCACTAGGGAAGATGAGATCTAAACATATCTCATAATATAAATAATCATAATATGGACTATTACCTAATTGCATCAAAGAATTATGAAATAAATTGCTTGAGTTCAGGATAGAGTTGAAAAGATCTTTCTTTTGCCAACTGAGATCACCAAGGAAGTATTTTTTAAATGTGTTTTATAGTCCTTTTTGTTCAGCAGAATAAATGGAACATGGTTAAAACCTTTCTTTTGATTCAGCTACCATAGTGGCTATTTCAGAGGTTGTTGTTGAGGTAGATTGGGGCTGTTTCTTCTTAAATGGATCTGAATCGCAAGGCATTTTTGAGGTGGTGTTTGTTTTTAGGTGGCAGAACTCAGTTGAGTTCAAGTGTTGCTTCTGCAGAATACTGCTGTCTTACTTTGATAAGTCAACCTTTTAACTTCTGTGTTCTTTTCTTGATAATAAATAGATTGGACTAGATGACTCTCCCAAACTCAAGAATCTAGATAATCTCCAACTAAAAAAGCAATTGCAATTATTACAGGTTTCCCAACATTGGTTGGGACTTTGATTAACCTTATTTGCTGTTTTAATGTTCTTGAAGTTTCTTAGAAGTTTAACAATAACAGCAGCAGCATTAGTAGTAGTAGTGTGTATGTGTGCACATGCACACAAGAGCATTTACATAGGTGTATGCATGTGCTGCATGCACTTCTGTTTTTTCCTTTGTTTTACAAAATGAGGAAGGTTAAGCAGTATAGCTAGAAGATATCTAAGTCAGATTCCTTGACTGGGAAATCTAGTTCTTTTTCCATTATATCACTATTTTTCTTATGTATAGGTTAGGAAACTGAAGGCCTAGTGAGTGTAAATGAACTAGTAGTGGAAGTTCTCACACTTAGTCTGTAACAGAATCAGAATTAGAACCTTAGTCATGTCTCCTGACTTAATTCTTATGCAGTTTCTACTACATTTGATAGTGCCATGTGTTGGATAATCTTTGATTATAATAAGTTCTGCCCCAGTGAAATAATTTTTGTGAAGACAATGATGTTGTTTTTTTCTTTATGTTCCCTGTTAAAACCTTGCTCACTTGAATTAACTTCAACTTTGAGTAGACGAAACAGGAAACATTTTTGCACATTCTTGACAACTACTAGTTCCTCTGGTCTTTCCCTGTCCTTTTTCCCCTGTAGCATCAAATTGTGCAGTGTAGGGAGTCAAGATTTAGAAAATAGCTTTAATTTAGTTTGATTCTTTAGTACTATCGATTAAAGCATTTCCTCATTGTTATAGTACTCTTTGATTTAACTACTTAGAAAATCCTTAAAATTACTTCTTAAAGTTTTGGTTAAGGTTTTGTTGAAATGGTTACTAGTTTTATGTGAACTACATAAACCTTGTTTCAGTTTTCCATGTTGTGATAGAAGTTGGGTGCTTTATTCATTCATTCATTTATTTATGGTATTTCGAGATCTTAGATGATCTAAAAAATTTAAATACTATTTTGTTTTAAAAATTTTTGCAATGTTTGATACTAATATTAGGCTGTTATCTAAATGCAAAGTGACTACTTCTGTTTCTAAATTATACAGTTAAAGTTGCATGTTGTTTCCATGGTTGCAAGTACTACTGTAAAATGAGTGGGTTATACTGAACTTTAGGAGCATTTTTTTTTTAAACAAATTAGCTTTCAGTTAGTCCTGACCTCTATCCCGGATTTTCTACAAACAAATTGGTCCATTTATTGAATCTATTTAGTTGATCAGCTTTATTAACTTATGAGACTAGTTTGGATAACTTTATTGTGTATCCTAGAAGAAGTTAAATATATTTCTTTGGCTGGGGTGGGGGTGGGGTATAACAACTTATGGTTCAGTTTTTGTTTTTGCATAGGTGTAAAGAATTTGTTTTAGTAGATGAAAAGGAATGTATATTATAATCTTTTAAGAAGCATTTTATTCTCTCTTTTTTTTAAGCTTAAATAGTCCCACTTCATTTCTTTTTGTTTGTTTTGTTTTTTTATTAAAACTTTTTTACTTTTCAAAACATGTGTGGACAATTCAACAAAACCTTGTGTTCCAATTTTCCCTCCCTTCCTCCATGGCAAGTAGTCCAATATATGTTAAACATGGTGCAAATATGTTAAATCCAATATATGTATACATATTTATATAATTATCATGCTGCACAAGAAAAATCAAATTAAACCAGGAGAGAGAGAGAGAGAGAGAGAGAGAGAGAGAGAGAGAGAGAGAGAGGAGAAGCAAAATAAAATGCAAGCAAACAACAACAAAAAGTGAAAATGCTATGTTGTGAACCACATTCAGTTCCCACAGTCCTCTCTCTGGGTGTAGATGGCTTAGATGGCTCTCTTCATCACTGAACAATTGGAACTGGTTTGAATCACCTCATTGTTGAAGAGAGTCACATTGATCAGAATTGATCATCATAATCTTGTTGCCCTGTATAATCATCTCTTGGTTCTGCTCAGTTCATGATATAGTCTCTAGCTTCTCGGAAATCATCCTGTCCTTCTGGTCGTTTCTTACAGAACAATAATATAACATAACATTCATATATCATAATTTATTCAGCCATTCTCCAATTGATGGGCATCCACTCAAGTTTCCAGTTTCTTGCCACTACAGAAAGGGCTGCCACAAACATTCTTGCACATGTGGGTCCCTTTCCCTCCTTTAAAATCTCTTTGGGATATAGGCCCAGTAGAAACACTGCTGGGTCAAAGGGTATGCACAGTTTGATAACTTTTTGAGCATAGTTCCAAATTGCTCTCCAGAATGGTTGGATCCATTCACAGTTTCATCAGTAATGTATCAGTGTCCCAGTTTTCCCACATCCCCTCCAATGTTCATCATTATCTTTTCTTGTCATCTTAGCCAATCTGAGAGGTGTGTAGTAGAACCTCAGAGTTGTCTTAATGTGCATTTCTCTGATCAATAGTGATTTAGAGCACCTTTTCATATGACTAGAATTAGTTTCAATTTCTTCATCTGAAAATTGTCTGTTCGTATCTTTTGCCCATTTATCAATTGGAGAATGGCTTGAATTCTTACAAATTATATAAATTTTAGAAATAAGACCTTGATCAGAACCTTTGAATGTAAAAATGTTTTCCCAGTTTATTGAAGAATCATTTTGTTCTCAATAACATTGATACTACTGCAAATATTCTTATTTTATACAAGAGGAACTAAGGCTAAATTATGATTAAGAAAACAGCAAGGATAGTAAAAAGTAAGTGCTAGGTTTTAAAACACCAATCTCCTGATCCCAAGGGTAGTGTCTTCTCTATTACATAGTACTACTGCCTATCCTATTGAAAATCACCTAGGGAAATTAATTGTTTTGGATGTGTGATCTGTAGGAATGAGGCCATTTTTGCATAACTCTTCATGGTAACGTCCCAGAAAGAAAGGGATTGTTCTGTTATTTTTACGTGCTTTTTTTTTTTTTAAACCACCATTACATTCCAATGACTTCTATATCCCCCCTCATCTTTTTGTAATTGATCAAGTCATGCTTCATCCTGTACCTGTTACCTGCAAGCTTTTGGGAATAAGCTTCAACCATCAAGTTTTCCTTATTCCAACAGACAGTCAAGAAAAACCATTTATGGAGTAAATTTTCTCAGAAAACAAGACTATTGATTGGAGTTATATGATGTATTAACTTGAATAGAGATTGGTACTAAAATTAATTGATATATTTTGCCAAAATTATGTTACCTTTCCACTTTGATTTCATTTATACTGTTGTATTCATTCTGTTGTGATTATTATGTTGTGACATCATGTGGGTGCTCTTCCCGGTCTGCTTATTTTGCTCTGCATTATTTAATAAAGTTTTCACATGTTTCTCTCAATTCTATTTATTTATTTATTTTTGTACAGTAATAGTATGTTTCATTTTTATACCATAATTTGTTCACCTATTCCCCAATATTTGAGCACATCTTTTCCCCCAACTTTTTGTTATCACAAATATTGTTCATAGAGTTGGGGGCATGGGGGTGGGTCAATAATTTGTTTGGGATATGTAGTTCTAGTGAAATGTCTCAGGTTAAACAATTAGTAACTTTCAACTTGTTTTCCAGAGGAGTTGTATCAATTTACTAGGAGTAAATTTAGAATCATAAGGGGTAATAAGGACTAGGTGCCATCAAGTTCAACCTTCCCCACTCCCCCCACACACTCCATTTTACAGATATGGAAACCAAAGAACAAGAAGATTAAGTGATTTGCTCAAGGTTACATAGGTAGAAAATGGTAGACAAGTCATATTTAACATTCTAGCCTAATTGACCTATTTACCTCTTTACATAATATTCCATCTTTGTTTTGTTTTTTTTACTCTGTCAACTGACTCTGTATCTATATACCCTCTGGACTTCTCTTCAGGGCTCAATTCAGATGCTACTTTTTTTCAGTAGTATCTTTCTAAATACCTGTTAAGATAGTTTTCAGCATTCATTTTTGTAAGACTTTGTGTTCCGAATCTTTTTCCTTCTCTCCCTTACCTCCTATCTCAATGAAAGCAAGCGATATGATACAGGTTAAATACATGTGCGGTTCTTTTAAACTTATTCTCCCCTCCCCCAAACAAAAAAAAAAGACCAAAAGGGGAAAAACCATGAGAGAAACAAACAATAAAAAAGTGAAAATTTATGCTTTGGTCTACATTGTTACCATGGTTCTCTCTTTGTATGCAGATGGTCTTCTTTATCCCCAGTCTATTGGAATTGCCTTAAATAATTGCATTATTAAGAAGAGCCATGTCCATTACAGTTGATTGGATGCTACTTTTAAACTAGGCCTGAACTAATCTCCACTCATCCACCCCCAGTTAGTTTGTATTTATTCATTTATATACATTTTGTATCCCTCATGTAGAATGTATATTTCTTAAGGCAAAGAATGGGCTATATTTCATTTTCATAGTGCCTTACATATAGTATAGGCAGTTAATAAATGCTTATGAATTGATTACTACATAGAAGTATAAGATGCAAGAACAAGAAGGGATCCTAGAAGCCATATTAGCCTAGAGATTCTTAAGACTTTTTTTTATTTCAGGACTTCTTTATATTCTTTTTTTTTTTTTTTTTTTTTTTTTGCTTTTTGCTGAGGCAATTGAGGTTAAGTGACTTGCCCAGGGTCACACAGCTAGGGAATATTAAGTGTCTGAGACCAGATTTGAACTCGGGTCTATCCTAACTTCAGGGCTGGTGCTGTATCCACTGTGCCACCTAGCTGCCCCACTTCTTTATATTCTTAAAAACAATCGAGGATTCCCAAAAATCTTTTTTTTTCTTTTAATGTGAGTCATATTTATCAGTATTTACTGCATTAGAGTTGAAAACATTTTAGTTGTTGTTCTGTTGTGTCTAACTCTTTATGACCCTGTGAACCATGGCATGCCAGGCCCTTCTGTCTTCCACTATCTTTTGAAATCTTTCCACGTTCATGTTGTTTCTATGACACTATCCAGTTCCTCCTCTACTTTTCTCATCTCCTTTTGTCTTCAGTCTTTCCCAACATCAGGAGCTTTTCTAGTAAGTCCTGCCTTCTCATTATGTGACCAGAGCATTTAAACTTCATCTTCAGTATTTGACTTTCCAATAAATAGTTTGCATTAATTTCTGTATTGTCTGATTTGATCTCCTTGCTGTCTAAAGGACTCTTAAAGAATCTTCTACAGCACCATGATTTGAAAGCCTCAGTTCTGTGCTCTCCATTTTTCTTGTAGTTCAACTCTCACAGCCATACTTATGACTATATGGATCTTTGTCATCAAGATAATGTCTCTGCTTTTTCATATGCTGTCCAGATTTGCCAGAGCTTTTCTTCCAAGGAACGAGCATCTTTAATTTCATGACTACATTTGGCATTTTCAGTAATCTTGAAGCCCAAGAAAATAAAATCTGATACTGGTTGCATTTTTCCCTGTTTGCCAGAAAATGTGAAGACCAATTGTCAAGATCTTATGGTTGGGTTTTTTTTTTTTTTTTGGATGGTAAGCTTCAAGCCAGCTTTTATACTTTAATACTTTACTCTTTCACCCTCATTAACAGATTTCTGAATTCCTTTTCACTTTCTGCCACCAGAATGGTACAACTGTATATCTGATTGATTTTGTTGATTGAAAAAGTTGATATTTCTTCCTGGCAAACTTAATTCCAGCTTTTCCTTCGTCCAGCCTGGCATTTCATATGATGAAAATTTACAACCCTGTCATATTCCTTGTCCAGTTTTAAATAAATCAATTGTTTGGTGCTTTGTTCTAACTTTTGCTTCTTGGCCCCATACATAGGTTCTTCAAGACAAATAAAATGATTTGGTACTCCCATTTCTTTGAGGACTTGCTACATTTTGTATGATACATACCGTCTTAAATCTTTAGAGTATGAATCTATCTATCTATATCTATATCTATATTATCTTTAGAGTAAATGAAGCAGAACTAAATTGTTTTTCAGGAACTCTTTTTGCTTTCTCCATATCCGTGGAATGTTGCCAATTTGATGTCTAGTTTTTTTGCCTCTTCAAAAACCAGCCTGCTCTTCTGGTAATTCTCAGTTCACCTGTTGCTGGAGCCTAGCTTGCAGAATCTTAAGCATAACATTGCTGTTGTGTGAAGTGATTGCAATCATTCAGTAATTTGAACATTTTTTGGCATTGCCCTTTAAAAATATAATGGTATTTTTTTAATTACATGAAAGATTATTTTTAATATTCATCTTTCTAAGATTTTGAGCTTCAAATTTTTCTGTTCCCCAAGACAGCAAGTGATCTGATATAGTATATATGTACAATCACATTGAATGTATTTCCACATTAGTCATGTTGTGATAGTAGAATCAAAACAAAAGGGGAAAACCATGAGGAAAAAAAAAACAAAAAAAAGTGAAAATAGTGCCCTTAGATCTATATTCAGACTTCATTGGTTCTTTGTCTGAATGTAGATAGCATTTTCCATCATAGGTCTTTTGGAATTGTCTTGGATCATTGTATTGCTGAAAAGAACTAAATCTATCACAGTTGATCATCACACAGTGTTGTTGTTGTTCTGGTTCTGTTCACTTCACTTGGCATCAGTTCATGTAAGTCTTTCCAGTAAATCAGTCTGCTCATCATTTCTTATTGAACAGTAGTAGTATTCTATTACATTTACATACCACAACCAATGGCTAAATCCCCAGTTGATGGGCATCCTCTCAATTTTCAGTTCCAGAGCTGCTGCAAATTATTTTGTACATGTGGGTTTTTTCCTTTTTTTTATGATCTCTTGGAGATACAGATCCAGTAGTGATATTTTTGGATCAAAGGATATGCAACAGTTTTATAGCCCTTTGGGCACAGTTGCAAATTGCTCTACAGAATGATTGGATCAGTTCACAACTCCACCAAATGGCATGTCCTTCTTTTGACTTGGGATATAGACCAATCTTTTCTAATCCAGTGGCCACTATTGAATTTTCCAAATTTGTTGGTATATTGAATGCAGCAGCACTTCAACATCACTGTCTTGTATTTTTGATAGCTAACTTGGAATTCCATCACTTCTACCCTTATCATTAGCATTGTTTCCCAGGACCTTCTTGACTTCCTTCTCCAGAATATTTGGCTCTAGATCAGTAAAACACACCACTGTGAAAGGTGGAAATGAGAATTGGATGTGTGGGGTGAAAAAGAAGAGCTGAGGATGACTCTAGGGTTGTGGGCATGGATGACTGGGAGGAGGCAGTGTCTTGAAATTAGCAAAGAGTGGTTGAACTCAGTTTGGAATGTCTGAGATATTTATGATACAAATCTGTGATTTGTAGCAGTTTGGAGCAGTTGAGATTTTGGTGGTTTGAAGTACCTCTATATATGTACACCTCTGGAATGACTAGAGTTGGATATATTGGTCTGGGAATCAGATGTAGGGAGATAGTTGCACATTTGGAAGCTGATGAGATCAACTAGTAAGCTTAAAGAACTAAAAGAGAAGGGGGTGGGGCAAAACTGAGCCTGGGGAAACCTGTTGTTGCTGATCTTTACACTGGGCCTTCTTTTTCTTGGTTCCATGAATTTTCGATGCCTTCCCTCAGAGATTCTCTAATTTATCCTATCTTGTTTTTATATAATTTTGCAAGTTATTTCTTCCCATTGGACTGTGAAGTCTTTAAGAACCATGTTTTCCTTTTCTTTTATTTCCTCAGTGATTAGCACTATGCCTTGTACATAATAGGGACTCAGTAAATATTTTTTTGACAGTAACCTTTGATGGTAAATTAAAGGAGGAAAACACATTTATAAAGAATCTGCTATAGACCAAATACTATACTAAGTCCTATACAAATGTTATTTAATTTGATTCTTGCATATGTGATAAGTGAATTGTTCAGTTGCTTGTCACTTGTGTCCAACCTCATTTGGGGTTTTCTAGGAAAAGATAGTAACTTGCCATTTCCTTCTCCACCTCTATAAAAGAAGAGTGATCTAAAAGGCATGTTTCATTTATAAGATTCTATAATTCTGTTTCACTGAGTTAAAGTTATTCATTTTACATTCTTCATTACATGAGGCAAATAAGGTTAAGTAACTTGCCTAATTTCTGAGACCAAATTTGAACTTTGAAAAATGAGTGTTCACCTTGATCCTGAGAGGCAAATGCTATTTTTATCCCTGTTTTACTATTAAGGAAACCAGGTTGTAAAGAACTTTAAAAGGTAGGTTGAGTTCATATCTAATACCAAGACAATAGGGATTCCAAAGAAAATGGAAGTCATGGAGTAGAAAAGCAATGTGATAAAATCTATGTTTAAAGAAAATCACCAGCAGCAATGTGGGATGGAGTAAGAGTTGGTGGGATTTGAGTTAGGAAGACTAATTGGAGGTAATAAATCATAAGGTAGGAAGCTCCATATCCCTAAAACAGAAGTATTGCTTATCATATTTTCACCCTCATGGTCTCTTTCTGTTTTTAGTGTTGCTCCTAAAATGCAGGACCCAAAAATAACATTAATATGTTAGGCATGTGACTTTGGCTAAATTACATTCCTTTTCTGGATCTTCATTACTTCGTAAAATGAAAAATGAGGTCATTCTCTACTAGCTGTAGTGTGTGTCCCATGAGCTAACATTCTGTATTCTAAGAGTCTATTTACCTTTACCATTCTATGATTCAATGATTTGTCATAAAAATGGCCATTAAAAGGAAGGAATATGACAGGATATTGCCATTGGGGCATAATCCACCTTGTAGACTGGAGGAAGTGAACTTAATACAGAGACAGAGTATGATTCTGCAGGTTGAGGCTGGGAGGGTATGATGATATCAAGTCCTACAGATTATTAGACCAGTTTTGAGCTCCAACTCTGCCTCTGAACATCGTAATTTTGTTTAAATAACATAATCTTATCAGACTTCAATGTCTACCTCTATGAAAGAAGAGTAAACTAGATCTGTAAGGTTTGTTTCATTAAGATTCTATAATTCTGGTTCACTGAGCTACAGATAGCTGTTAGAGATACCCTAAAGTTCCTCATTCTAAAAGGAAAAGAGTGTTGTTTTCTAGATGAGATTAATGTTCCAGACTAAATTAGATCATGTACTCTTAAACTTTAAGCCATAGCAACCAGCCCTTAGGTAATGTGATGCTTTAATTTAATTTTTCCTTACAAAGATATAGGAATAATTTCAGTCCAGTATTTCTTCATAGCTTGTCCTTCCTAGTTGTTTTCTTGCTATTACTCAGCACACTAGTTATTGAAAACATAAGCTAATTTCATATGCTACCTTGGAGAACCACAGGAGTTTTGAGAGAGACTCACATCTTAATATTTATAAGATATGAAATGAAAAGGAATTTCTATTTTCTAAGCCACTAGATATTGATGTAATTTTCCAAGTGTCTCCTGGCATACCATAATAGAAACATGACTATGGAATTGTTTATGATCTGTTTATAAATGGAGTGCTTTATTCAAGAAGTATTTTTTTTCTGAGAAGTTTCATATTGCATTTTAAATGAAAAAATGTTAAAAAAATCTCTAAACAAGAAAAAATGGTCAAAATTTTGTTTTATTTGTAGAATAGCAATAGTAGAATGAAGCAATTCTGGTCTTAGCTTATGAGTTGGAAGATTAAATTGCCATTTAATAATAAACTTTATGATCTTAAGTAAATAGTCTCTAAGATCAATTGTAGTTCTAATTATGAAGGCATTGGGTAAGCCACTTTATTAACTATATTCTAGCTTGCTCGTCTCATTTCATGATGCTCAGTAATGCTTTCCTTACCACAACTTTGTTGTCAGGAGAGTACGTGTTATTTTTCTCATTTTGATTTTTGTTCAGTAGCAGTCCATTGAAAGCTCTTGACCAGAGGAATAACTTGGTGAAAAAAAAGTGTATTTTAGAATGATGAAGCTGACTGATATTTAGAATAGTTTAGAGAAGAGAGACTATAAAGAAAGTGTCTAGTTAGGATGCTAATGAAATATGAAAGAGTTGGAAATCTAGTGAGAAAGGAATTGAGATACTAAGAATGGAGAGGAATAAAAAGATGGAAAAGATGTTGTAAAGAAAAAATTAACAAGATGTGTGGTAGCTGGATATGAAGGCAAACTCCAAGTTAACTGCAGTAAATTATAAAACCTATCATTTGGTGTGTAAGCTTATCCCAAGCTGGTAAAGGATGATAAATCCTTCCTATTTATGTGGAAAGATATTGATGGAGCCACTTTGTGCAATCATTGTCAAAAACCACTAAGTGCTTATTGTATGCTAGGCACTGTGATAAATAATGGGGATACCAAGAAAGAAAAAACAATCCCTATCCTCATATAGTTGAGAGATGGAGGGTGAAAGGGTAAGAAAGGATTTATAAATAACCAGTTAGGACAACATATATACAGAATAAATGGAAGTAGCCTTAGCCAGGAAGGCTATAACTCCTGGAAAACTAAGAAAAGCCTCCTATAGAAAGTGGGATTTGAGCTGAATCTTGAAGGAATTTAGGGCTTTAAAGGGGAAAGAGAACATTCTGGGCATAGAGAATAGCTAATTTAAAGGCACAAAGATAGGAGATGGAGTGTAGTGTTTGTAGAACTACAAGTAGCTCAGTATAGCTGAATCATGGAATTTTTGAAAGTGAGTGAGTAAAGTGTCAGAAGACTGCAAAGGTAAGAAGATGCCAAGTTATGAAGAGTTTTAAATGCCATGCAGAGGATTTTTTATTTAATCTGGGAGGTAACTAAGAGCAACTGGAATGTAGGTGGGGAGGGGCAATATCTGTATGATAACTTGTCTGAAAACTGCCTCTTCATATTTTTTGACCATTTATCAATTGAGAAATGGCTGTTACTTCTGTAAATTTGACTCATTTTTTCTGTATGTTTCAGAAATGAATTCTTTTGTCAGAGAAACTTACTGTTAAATTTTTTTCCACAGTAATGATTACCAACTTTGTATTTCCTTTCATCCTATTTTCCACGTTTATCTTTTTCTCTCTATCTTTCTGTCTCTATCTCTCTTTCTCTTATTCCCTTTCCTGTATAGTGAGATTGAGTTTTACATCCTCATGATTATGTATATTATTTCTTCTTTGAGCTAATTTTGAGGGGAGCAAAGTTTATGTGCTCCCTTCCCAGTTTCGCTTATTTTCCCCTTCATTGTAAAATCTCTTTCATGTCTCTTAATGTTTGATAATTTGTCCCATTCTACCTCTTCCTTTCTTCTCCCAATGCATTCTTCTTTCTTATCCCATTATTGTATTTATCTTTTTAGACAATTATACCATCCCAGTTCTGGTGTTTTCATCCAAAATGCTTGAAAGTCCTCTATTTAATTTATTATCCATTTTTTCTCCCTGAAATTTTATACTTTTGCTGGGTAGAAGTGATTTTTGGTTGTAACTAGCTCTTTTGCCCTTTGGAATATCATAGTTCAAGCCCTCTAATCACTTAATGTAGAAAATGCTAAATTTTATGTTGTCTTGACTGTGTTTCCACAATTGTGAACTGTTTCTTTTTGGCTGTTTGCAGTATTTTCTTAGTGATCTGGGAGATCTGGAATTTGGCAGTAATGTTTCTGAGAGTTTTCATTTTGGGGTATCTTTCATCTTGGGGTATCACCTTTGGGGAGGTGATCAGAGGATTCTTTCAGTTTTTATTTTATCTTCTGGTTCTAGGATACCAGAGCAGTTTTCTTTGATAATTTCTTAAAAGACGATTTCTAGGTTCTTTTTTTGATCATGACTTTCAGGTAGGTAGTCCAATTATCTCTTCTGGATCTATTTTCCAGCTCAGTTGTTCTTCCAGTGAGATATTTTACATTTTCTTCTATTTTTTCCTTCTTTGATTTTGTTTGATTGAAGTCTCGTAAAGTCATTAGTTTTCACTTGCCCTATTTTAATTTTCTAGGAATTATTTTGTTCCAGGGAGTTTTTGTCCCTTTTTCATTTGGCCAATTCTTTTCAAGACATTCTTGTTTTCATCGGATTTTTGTGCCTCTTTTACCATTTGATCTATTCTTTTGCTTACGTTTTATTTTCTTCAGTATTTTTTGTGCCTCCTTTACCTAACTGTTGATTCTTTTTTTCATTATTTTCTTGCATAAGTCTCATTTCTTTCCTTAGATTTTCCTCTATTTCTTTTACTTTTTTTAGAATCCTTTTTGAGTTCTCCTATGGTTTGAGGCCAATTCATAGTTTTCTTTTGGATTCAGGAATTTTGACTCTGAGTATATTTTGATCCTTTCACCACAGTGATTTTCTATGATCAAATTTTTCCCCCTGTTGTTTTCTCATTTTCCAGGCTATTTCTTGACTTTTAACTCTATGCTAAAGGGGCTTTGCTTCCCAAGTGGAGGGAAGCAAAGCCCCTTTAGCATAGAGTTAAAAGTGGAGGGGGTAGTGTCCCAAACTTAAGGGATTTTATATAACTGTTTTCAGAGGTATTCTGGAAACATTTAAGTTTTTGGTTCTTCCAAGGTGATATGATCTAGGGAGATTATCTTGATTTATCAGTGACCACAAGCACTTTTTTCAACTCTGAAATTGTGACCAAAGTTCATGCTTTCTCCTGAGCTGCAAGCTCTGCTATTGTAGAGTGAACTTTGCAGTGGAACTAAAACTCAGGACTGTGATTCAGATCCAAGCAACAGAATCACATCCCTGGTGCCAGCAAAAGTTCCATTGTAAATCTCTTTCTGACAGTTTGTTCAGTCCACTTACTGTCTGTGGGTTGAGAGGTCTGGAAACTGCTACTGCTACTACTGATTCAGTTACCCCTAGACCTTCTCTGGGTTTGCTGGGGTCTGGTCTACTGAGCCAGCACTGGATAGTGCTTTTCTCTCACCATTTGAGAAAGTAACAGATCTTTTCTGCAATGTAGACCTTATAAGTTGTCTTGGGCTGAAAAATTGTTTCACTCCTTTTTAGTGTTCCACAGCTCTAGAATTTGTTTAGAGTCATTTTTGAGAGGTATTTGGAGGAGCTTTGGGGGGAGAGCTAACGTGATTCCCTCCCTTTACTCCACTATCTTGGCTCTGCCTTCAATTTTTTTTTTTAAGAGATCTGGAGTAATTTTGAAAAAGAGAATTTTCAGTTGAATGATATCAGGAACCAGATTCTAGCAGGTTTAGAAAAAAGTAAAAAAAAGGATTGTAGAGAGCTTACTCAAAGACTTTTATTTGTGGAAGGGATGAGATACAAGGGATTAGAGGATCAAATGAGGAACTTTTTGAGGGACTCGGCTAACTTTTTAATGAGGGAGACTTGGGAACAGTTTGTAGGCAATAGAGAAGGAACTGATATGGAGTGATTAAAGATGAGAACCAGTGAGGAGGTGTACTGGCAGTAATCTGCTGGCAAAAGAAGGAAGTTGATGGGGGAATAGATAATGGGTTCTATGATGGATGTAGATAGTATAAAGCTCCTGTTTCAGTTCCTGAATACTAGAATTCCCATCTCTTCTCCCCCCCCAAAAAAAAAGTAGAAGAAAAGCCTGTATGATTAGTTTCCTTTTAAGAAGCCTTTCCTTTTTGATCTGGTATAGTGGAGATAGTGCTAGACTTGAAACCCTAAAAGTTAAAAACTTAAAGGTTTATAGCTGTGACTCTGGGAAAAATCACTTAAATTTTTAGTTTAAATTCAGGAGAGGGAGTCAGAAAGACCCAAATAGATCTTCCCTTTATTTTGCTTGGTAGACTGAAGACATTTGCATGCCATTGGGATATTTTAAAAATTATATTCTCTTTGTTCATTACTGGTTTTGAATCAAACTGTGACATAGGGGACTTGATCTATCAGAAAATAAAGAACTTGTTGAGAATATAACTTTTTGCTGTTAATAAAAAACCTATTAAAAGCCTATTGAAAGAATTTTTCTTGTTATATAGTCCTCATCCAATTCCATTCCTTCACATACTGTGCCTTTATCAGTTATCAATTCAACTCTTTAAGTGTTTTGTAACTGCTATGAATGTTGCCTATATTAAGATACATAGAAAAATGTTACATTCCTAGCTCTCAATGTGTATATATTCAGGATATGAGGGAAAGGAGATGGAGCGTCCCAAATAACTGAAAGAAGGGTGGGTGAGCCAATACAGATGAAATACAGAGTGTTAGGAGAGGAGTAGTAATGTATAAGAAGATTGGAAAGGCAATAAAAGCCAGGTTCTGAAGAACTTGAAATGCCAAATTAAGTATTTTATTTTTATCTTCCTAATAATAGTAGGGAGTTATTATAGTTTGAGTTAGGAATGTGGTATGATTAGAAAAATCCTATAGCTATGTGGAGGATGGATTAGAAATTAGGAAACTTCAAGAATCTAGGTGGTAAGTAGTGAGGCTTGAATTGGTGTGGTGATTGTGAATGTAAAGCAAAAGTTCTCAAATCGTTTCATCACTGGACTTCTAAGGACTTTAGATTTAAAACTATTAAACACCAATTCCCTCACCCCCCAGATTTTTGATTATTTGGGGTTTAACAATTAATATTTATAATATTAAAAATTAAAATATTAGTATGAAAATTTTCATATAAACCTATTATCCAACATATGGGATAAGTGAGGAGTCTAGAAACTAGAAACATTCTCAATGGATTGGAAGGATGGTGCCCTTAAAACAGTGATAAGGAGATTAGAAAGAAGGATGGGCTGGGGAGAAAGGAGAAAATAATGACTTTGATTTTGGATATGTTGAGTTTGAGATAGCTATTAGACATCCGGTTAGAAAAGTTCAGTAGGCAGCTGATAATGGAATATTGAAGTTCAAAAGGGACAAGGGCTTAATGTATTAATCTAGGTTTAAAGTTATTCCTGATTTTGGAAGTGGTGGCTAAAACTGGGAGTAGCCTTAGTTCCACAGTTTGGGATTGATGAAAAGGAAAAACAGGAATTGTTGCTAGAATTTGCTGGCTGGCTGGTATACTTTAGTTTAGGTTTTCCACAATCCCACAGTTTGTTCTCGTTCTCTCTCTCTCTCTCTCTCTCTCTCTCTCTCTCTCTCTCTCTCTCTCTCTCTCTCGTTCTCTCTCTCGTTCTCTCTCTCTCGTTCTCTCTCTCTCGTTCTCTCTCTCTC
>JAJPUD010000080.1:517067-566014 GCA_023553655.1 Myrmecobius fasciatus | reverse complement strand
CCTTCTCCCCCCTGTCCCTTCTCCCCCCTTTCCTCTCCCCCCTTTCCTCTCTTCCTCTCTTCTCTCCTCCCCTTTCCTCTTCCTGGTAAGATCAGCTGAGGCATTAGACAGTTAAAGGTACTCATTGGGATACTTAACATTGTTATTGTAAGGAAAGAAGATTCCTTTATTTGTTCTCTCCTAAATCTAATTTAGAGGGGAGGATTCTAGGAAGATGGCGGAGTAGGTTGGTGAATTTCAAGCTCTCTTGATTTCCCCCACAAATACAACAAATTTGTACCTCAGAGCGAACAAGATTGGTGAAAAATCAAGAAGACTTAGGGGCCAACCTGATACAACCCTAGAAGATTTGAAGAAAGACCCTGGGCTGGGGATGAATTTAGCTGAAGTGTAAATATCTCCAGGCTTAGCTCCACAGAAACACCTATTGGGCCCCCTCAGGCTAGCTGGAGCCTCTTACAAGAACCATAAAAACTTTCACCTTCTGGACTGTTTGTTGGAAGGATTTGAATCTGGGAAGACTGAGTGATTCTAGACTGATTGTTAGCACCAGGCCCACCTGTGCTGCTGAGACGTTACCCTGGGCAAGAAGGAAACTTCACCCAGTGAGTGCAGAAGGGGCAGGGGCACTGTTGGTTGTGAGCACTTGCAGGAAGGTGGAGATCTTGATTTGGAGTTCCTGATCAGAGTGGAGAGCTGAAGGGAAGCTTGAGGTACCATCCCCCCATCCCACAATAACAAGTACTTACACTAATACCTCTCATTTTAAAAAATGAATGGGGAAAAAAAGAAAGAACCCCACCATTGAAACATTATGGGAACTGGGAAGATAGGTTCATCATCACCAGAGGGCAGGCACTTTAGTTTAAAAAAAAAAAAAAGCTTCTACTCCAAAGAATAATGTGAAATTGCTTCCTGCCCAGAGAGAATTTATGCAACTCAAAAAAAAAAAATTAAAAAATCAAATGAGAGACATTGTGGCAAAACCAAAACAAACAAACAAATAAATAAAGATCATCCAAGAAAAACAAGAAAATTATGAAAAAGGAGTTAACCAGTTAGAAAAGGAGGTACAGAGTCTCAAAGATGAAAATAATGCATTGAAAATTAGAATTGGGCATAACAACAAATTATTAAAAATAAGAAAATAGAACAGAATATGAAACATGTTATTTAAATAAAAACAGATTTGGAAACAGATCAAGAAGAGAAAATATTAGAATAATTGGACTGCCAGAAAGTTGTGACTAGAAAGAGAACCATTACATAACAATGCAGGAAATCTTAAGAAAATTGCCCTAGAATAGTTATAGAACATAAAGGGAAAGTAGAAAATAGAAAAAATCCACCTATCACCACTTCAAAGAAATCCTTTGTAGAAAAAAACGTGGGAATATTAAATTGCCAAATTTCAAAACCCCCAGATCAAAGACAAATTTTCAAGAAACAAGAAAAAAATTCAAATACGCTGGAGCTAAAATTGAATTGTACAAGATTTATCAACAGCTACAATAAAAGACCGCAGGTCTTAGAATAATATTTACTGACAATCAAAAGAACTAGGCCTGCTGCCAAAAAAATCTTATCCACTAAGATTAGCTAATTTTGAATGAGAAGAAATAAACCTATGAACTTGCAGGTTTTCAGAACTTTCTATCAACCAAATCCAAACTTAACAGAAAAATTTAACATATAGAAGCCAATATGAAAGATATATGATTTAATATATTTGTTTCATTTTGTATTCCTTTTCTGTTTTTCTTACTCTACTTTTTTAATAAACATAATTTAATATTTTATTAATAATGTTAATAAATTAATAATAATATGATAAATTAAACTTATTACTTAAAATAAATTAAACTTATATAATAAATCTAAACATATAGCTGGAACATAAATGGAAACATTTCCCCAAATGTGTGGGACACACACATCCACCTCTTTAGGGGTATCCTGGTAAATGTTCAACAACTGGGTAAGGATAGGGGGATATGTACAGGATATAGTTTTGAAGTTACCTGCATAGTTAACATCTTTACCATCACCTTCTTAAGTCTAAACCAGAATTGTCAAACTCCCATACTCCAGGGGAATATCCCTAACCAGATTAAAATGTAATGTGGAAAGGGAGCTACTAGATAATGTAGTGGATAGAGCCCTGGCCCTGAAGTCTGGAGGAATTGAATTCAAATCTGGCCTCAGATACTTAATACTTAACTATGTGACTAAGTGCAAGTCATTTAACTGCAATTATCTCCCCTCCCCGAAAAAAAATTGTAATTGGGAAATGTTTAAGGAAAGAAATAAAAATGATACAGTATAAATAGTATGGATTTTGGTTTTTCTAAATCAGTTTGTGACTAGCAGGGTGACTCAGAGTTGTCTTAATTTGCATTTATCTAATTAATAGTGGTTTAAAGTGGTTTTTAATATGACTAGAAGTAGCTTTAATTTCTTTGTCTGAAAATTGTCTCTTCATATCCTTTGATCATTTATCATTTGGGGAATGGCTTGGATTCTTATAAATTTAAGTCATTTCTATTTTGAAAGAAATGAGGCCTTTTTCAGAAAAGATGTAAAAAAAAATTTTCCCCCAACTCTCTGCTTCCCTTCTAATCTTGGCTGCATTGGTTTTGTTTTGCAAAACCTTTTTAATTTAATGTAACCAAAATTATCCATTTTGCATTTCATAATGCAAATTCTAGTTCATCTTTGCCCATAAATTTCTCCCTTCTCCACAAAGCTGAAAAGTGGATTGGCCTTTATTTTCCTAATTTGCTTATAGTATCACCCTTTATAACTAAATTATGAACCTATTTTTGTTTTATCTTGATATAGGAGGTTAGACTTCCAGTTGTTCACTGAAGAAAACCATATACACCCAGAGAGAGGGATGTGAAATGTGGACCACAACATAACATTTTCATGCTCTTGATTGATGTTTGCTTGCATTGTGTTTCCTTTATATGATTTTTCTTTCTTGTAGATACGATTTTTCTTGCACAACAGTGATAAGTGTGGAAATATGTATACATATATTCGATTTGTCAAGTATTTTAACATAATTAACATGTAGTGGACTTCCTGCCATCTAGGGGAGGGGTGGGGACTAGGGGTAAAATTTGTAACGGAAGGCTTTGTAAAGATCAATGCTGAGGAACTACCCATATATATGTTATGCAAATAAAAATTAAAAAAATGATATAGGGGGTTAGGTGTGCCTAGTTTCTGCCATATTATTTTTCCAGTTTTCCTAGGAATTTTTGTCAAATAGTGAGTTCTTATCCCAAAAGCTTGTCTTTAGTTTTATCAAATACTAGATTATTATATCATTATTTATTGTGTCTTGTGAACCTAACCTATTCCACTGATGCATTACTTTTGTTTCTTAGCCAGTACCAAATGGCTTTGATGACTGTTGCTTTATAATACAGTTTCAAGTTCTGGTGCAACTAGTGTACCTTCCTTTTCATTTTTTAAAAAATTAATCTCCTTGAAATTCTTAACCTGTTGTCCTTCCAGATGAATTTTGTTATTAATTTTTCTAGCTGTGTGATTTCTTGACTTTGATTGGCATGACATTGAATAAGTAGATTAATTTAGGTAGAATTGTCATTTTTATTGTTTGTCCTATCCATGAGCACTTGGAATTCTTCTACTTGTGTAGAGCTAACTTTATTTGTGTGAAAAGTGTTTTGTAATTAAGGAACATTTTAGCCAGTTAGTGCAGTGCCTTTTGAATAACATTCTAGTTCTGTCTGTACAGAACTGCTCCAGATAGGACACTCCCATTGAATATTATAATGCCTTTCTTTCCTTCAATTCCATGACTCCATGATCCCATTATTTATATATGCTTCATGTTTTACATGTTTCTCTCTCCCATTAGAATGTGAACTTTATGTAGATAAGAACTGTTTTTGCCTATTATTTTATTACCCAGTAGTATACTCTTTATTAACTGCTTAATAAATGGAAGTTGATTAATTCAGCATGGTTGAATTCGTTGTTTTCAGTAAAAATAAATGTCAGAGCTAATTTTTTTCTTATTTTGTTAACTTCATGGTAATATTTTTGATATCTTAATTATGATTCCATATTTTTTTTCTTTTCCTTTCTTCACTAGCCCCCAGATCTTAAAACTTTTAAAACCAGATGATACTGACAAAATTAAGGTGATCCTTTGGACCACCCTAAAAGTTGAATGAGTCAGTGGGTTGTAACATGGAAATCAAAAACGCTGTCAGTTTTTTTTTTCTCTTTCTGTTTCTGAGGCATACGGGTAGTGCTTTGTTTATTAGTGCTTAGTTAAGTGTTTTTCTAATTGAACTTGAACTAATAAGCTCCATTAAGAAAAATGATCATGATGAAGAAGATGATAACTCTAGACTATTCTGTTCTTGTTAGACCACATCAGCAATATTATGCTCAGTTCTAGGTTCCATATTTTAGTAACAATAGACAAGTTGAAGTATATCGAGCAGGGAAACTAGAATTCTATGTCAGCTTCAGTGGAATATGGAGGGGAGTGGGGAATTCAGCCTGAAGAAGAAAGAATTGGGTGAGGGAATAATAGATGCCTACAGTTTTTTGAAAGGCTGTCAAATCAAAGTAAATTATTTTTCTTATTTTACCTAGAGATAAGAGGAATAGATAGAAATTTAAGTCCCATGTAAGAAAAATATATAGAATAATTAGAATTATTCAAAAATACATTGCTGGAAAGTAGTGGGTTTCCTGTGGCTAGAGGTTTTCAAGTGAAAGTTGCAAGACAAGGAGATGGATAATGGAAATAATTTTTTTTGTTGTTCAAGTATTCCTCTTTGGATTAGCTATTCAATCTTTTGAGGTCCCTTCCAATTCTTGAGATTCTTTATGTCCAGATTGCTTTGAGAAATTGTTTTCTAACAGCCTTCCAGAAACATGTACCCTTAGGTATCTTACACTTACAATTCTGAACTCCATTATTTTAGTTACTGCTATGCAATTACCACAATGCATTACATTTGGCTACTAAATAACCTCCAAGCTTTCAGTTCCTGTTTGAGTCAAAAAATAAGGTTATTTAACCAGTTATCAGATTATCAGAACTTTTCTGTTTTTCACATTGTAGTTGATCTACTTTGAAGATAGATAGACATCTCAATCAGAATTTCAAACTGAAAAGATTTTTAGAAATCATTTAACTTTAACTTGTATCTTTTAAAATGTAATATGATTGTTCTGGCTTCCATCTCTCAGGGATAGGTCCATTTCCAATTATAATCACTTTTGTGTTCTCTAATACCTTCAAAGAATTGAGGAAGAGGGGATTTATAATATATGATTTAGGACCTGTGATCTTTTATTATGGCTGCTGATAAATTCTGTACAATTCTAATTTGCTTTCAAATTAATTGTACTTCCAGCATATTTGAATTTTTAAAAATTTCTTGCAAAATTTTCTCTTTGATTTGGGGGTTTTGAAATTTGGCAGTGTTATTCCTATGTGCTTTTCACAAAGGATCTCTTTGGGGTTATGATCATTGGTTTTTTTTCTATTTCCCCTCATGTTCCATCACTCCGGGACAATTTTCTTGGATTATTTTCTTACATTATTGTGTTAAGGTTCTTTTTTTTTGGTCACAGCTTTCAGGTAGTCCAATTCTTGTATTTTATCTTCTTGATCTATTCTCCAGATCTGCTGTTTTTCTTATGTTTCACATTCTATTCTATTTTTTTTCATTCTTTATAATTTTTTTTGTTATTTCTTGGTTTCTTTTAGCTTCATTGGTTTACCTTTGCCCAATTCTAATTTTCAGAGTTATTTTCATCTTTAAGACTCTGTATCTTTTTTTTCAGTTCAGTTTTTCAGAAAAAAGATTTTTTTCATAATCATCTTTTCTTGGATGGCTATTTATTTTTTTAGTTTTTCCTCAGTATCATTGATTGGATTTTTAAATTTTTTTGAGTTCTATAAATTATCTCTGGACAGGGAGCCATTTAACGTTACTTTTTGGGGTAGAAGAAACTTTTTTTTTTACTTTCCTCTTCTGAAGATGAACCCCATGTCCCATAGTAAGTTCTTGATTTTTTCTTCTTTGCTGGGTTTTTTTGTTTGTTTTTGAGAAGCATTAGTGTAAGCTCCTCTAATTGTGGGGTGGAGTGGGGGTGCCTCTAGCTTCCCTTCAGCTCTCCCCTCTGACCTGGAACCCCAAACCAAAAGCTTCTACTGGCCGAGTCCCTGCCCTACTGTCTCTGCACTCACCAGGTGTGCTGGCTTCTTCTGACCTGCACCCTCCTTTTCCTTAACCCCTTGCCCATCTGGCCTCCCTAATCACCTGAGGTTCCCTTAGTCTTCCATACCCTGAGGTCTGGAAGGTGAAAGTTTCTGTGGTTGCTGCTAAGGCTCCAGCCTAACCCAGCTCACCCCAGGGGCTCCCACTTACTGCTGGGAGGTGTTAGCACTTCACACTGGCTATTCCCTCCTGAGGTTTTTTTCAGGGGTCTTCTTGGGTTGTTCCAGGAGGAGGACTCCTGTGGTGCCCCCAAGTCTTCTTGATTTTCCACCAATCTGTATTTTGTTGTTTGTGGAGAAAATCTGAAGAGCTTGAAATTTATTGACCTACTTCACTGTCTTCCTAGAATCCTCTGCCTTAGCTTGAATGTAAAGACCTCCACACATTTGGCTCAAGCTAAGCTTTTTATGCTTATTTAATGTTATTCCTCACCATGCTACTCAATTCCAGTTAGCCTGCCTCATTTTCCTCATACACCATTCAGTTTTCCATTTCCCAACTGCTACCTTCATGTATAGATGATTCTTGTTGCATGCACTCTCGGACAGCCCCACTGATGTGCCAGTAGTTTCCAAAGTGAGGGTAGACCCCCTTGACCGTGGCTCCTTTCCCACTAAGGCTGGACATTCTCCTTAAAATGGCAGTTCTGGGAAAAACAAACCAGTTAGAGGTAGGGGGCTGTAATAAAGAGTGAACTTTTGGGAGCAAGAAGTTTACTTATGGCATGGTAGAGAAAGTCAAGAAAGTGAGTGGAGCTCAGAGAAAAATGAAGACCATTCATGGAGGGGGGGGGGAGGGGGGACTGGACTCATATTGAGATAACTTAAACTAATCATAAAAAATTTTCAACAAGCTTTTCCACATAACAAATTGAAGGAAGTCACATGTTTTGGCACTAGTTACCCTGAAATTAGAAACAGGACAATAGAGGAAGTTGTTGATTTGAACAATTGTAGTTTCACTTGACTAAGTGCATCTGAGAATCATAACAAAATTATTGTCACTGACTGTTCAAACAATCATGGGAACAAAGTTCCAAAGTTAGATTACTTTTTTTCTTAGCAAAATTTGTGTTTCCAAGTTTTTCATTTCTCAAATAGAATTTGGAAGAATTGTTTATGTTTAAAGTATAACTTGCTAAAGGAAATTTTAAATATATGGAAAAACTGATTCTAAAAACATTGGCACAGTTGTTGAGAAGAAACTTGTTCTTTCACACTTTCAACATCTTTAAAGGTTTAGTAATGATTGAGTGTTGGGGGGAGTATGTGTAAGTAGACCATATTATCTCTTGAGCAGTCAGTTGATCATATGGCCTAATTTGTTATAGGAAATATTTTCCCTTTACTACAATTCACAAATTGTTGGAAGAATTACAGTATTCTTCTTGTCCATTTTTTGGGGGGGATATTTAGTTCTTTTAAAATAACAAACTTTTATTTGATACTGGACTGAAATATAGGCTATCTCTCACTTGCCTATTTAATTTATACATGCAAAAAGCCCAGTGTTATTGTTATTTGTCCTCCTTTTTAAAAGAGGACTACGATAATGGGGAGGTGATGCCATGACATGCAAGTTAGTTGGATTGAAGTGAGAGGGGGCTGGACAAGGTCACCTGCGTCACTTTATTCTCTGGATCCAGTGGCCAGATAGAGATTAGGAAGATTGGAGATGGCCCTGGATGCAATGGGAGAACTTGGCCTTTTTTAAGCTAAAGTCTTTAATGGGTCTCAGTTTGACTGAGATGGCGCCAATCAGTGATTAATAAAAAAAGAATAATAGCTGGTTTCAAAGTCATAGTATAATAGAAGTAGCTTTAGCCAACTCTCTCATTTTACAGAGGTGACTGAAACTCAGAGTAAAATGCAGATCTGCATTCTGGTTCAGATGTTGATAATTAATTGTTGTATCTGTGAGCAAGTTTCTTACCTTCTTTGTGCCTCACTTTGCTTTTTCAGTGAATAGACTTTCCCTTCTCTGTTGTATTTGTCAGTTTCTCCCTGCTTGTTTTCCCCTATTGCTGACCACAACTGGATTAAAACTATTGAGCTTTTTTTTTTTTTTTTTTTTTTTTTTTTTTTTTTTTTTTTTTTTTTTAGAGAATCATCTTGTTTGTTCCTAAAATAGAAAGGGAAGCAATTGTAAAACCTTCAAATTGAAATGCAGTGTAGAGCTAAGTTGTCTGTCCTGTCCAGTTCATTGATTGGGACACAATATACATACATTTTTATGTGTGATTTCCTTCCCCTGAACTTCATGATCCCTATATTTCTCCCCAGACATTTAAAATTTGCCACCAATTTTATACATTTTTTTGACAATTTCTTCAATATTTCATAGGGGAAAGACTATTAATACTAACAATTCCCTCTTATCAACAAAAATCTGTTTTTTCTACCTTCTCTTCATTTTCACTCCCAATTGAGAACAAAAGAAAAACAAAATCCCCATGAAGTATAACAAGTTTTCCTATTAGTTATGACCAAAAATATGTCTCATTTTGTACTCCAAGATTTTCACCACTCTGAAAATGGGTGCGTAACATATTTTATCTTTAATCCTCTGGAATTGTGGATAATTGTATTTTATTTTCCCCCAGTTACATGTAAAACAATTTTGTTTGTTTTTTTTAATTAAAACTTTTTATTTGCAAAACATGTATGGGTAATTCTTCAACATTGACCCTTACAAAGCTTTCTGTTACAAATTTTCCCCCCTAGTCCCCACCCCTCCTCCAGATGGCAGGAAATACACTACATGTTAATTATGTTAAAATACTTGACAAATCAAATATATGTATACATATTTCCACACAGCATTGTTGTACAAGAAAAATCATATCTACAAGAAAAAAATCAGAGAAAGGAAACACAATGCAAGCAAACATCAATAGAGAGCATGAAAATGTTATGTTGGGGTCCACATTTCACATCCCTCTCTCTGGGTGTATATGGCTTTCTTTACTGAACAATTGGAACTGGTTTGAAACATTTCATTGTTGAAGAGAGCCATGTCCATCATAATTGATCATCATATAGTTTTGTTGTTGCTGTGTATAATGATCTCCTAGTTCTGCTCATTTCACTCAGCATCAGTTCATGCAAGTCTCTCCAGGCCTCTCTGAAATCATCCTGCTGGTCATTTCTTACAGAACAATAATATTCCATAACATTCATATGCCATAATTTATTCAGCCACTCTCCAACTGATGGGCATCTATTCAGTTTTCAGTTTCTAGCCACTACAAAAAGGGCTGCCACAAACATTCTTGCACATGTGGGGCCCTTTCCTTCCTTTTATGATTTCTTTGGGATATAAGCCCAATAGAAACACTGCTAGGTCAAAGGGTATGCACAGTTTGATAATTTTTGAGCGTAGTTCCAAATTGCTCTCCAGAATGGCTGGATCCGTTCACAGTTCCACCAACAATGTATCAGTGTCCCAGTTTTCCCACATTCCCACCAACATTCGTCATTATCATTTCCTGTCATTTTAGCCAATCTGACCAAGTGTGCAGTGGTACCTCAGAGTTGTCTTAATTTGCATTTCTTTGATCAATAGTGATTTTGGAGCACCTTTTCATATGACTACAAATAGTTTTAATTTCATCATCTGAAAATTGTCTGTTCATATCCTTTGACCATTTATAGATTGGAGAATGGCTTGAATTCTTATAAATATGAGACAATTCTCTATATATTTTAGAAATGAGGCCTTTATCAGAACCCTTAAATGTAAAGATGATTTCCCAATTTATTGCTTCCCTCCTAATCTTGTCTGCATTAGTTTTGTTTGTACAAAAACTTTTTAACTTAATATAGTCAAAATTATCCATCTGGTGTTCAATTAAGAGTTCCAGTTTTTCTTTGGACATAAATTTATTCCATCTCCACAAGTCTGAGAGGTAAATTATACTACGTTCCTCTAATTTACTTATAATATCCCTCTTTATATCCAAATCATGCACCCATTTAGATCTTATCTTGGTATGTGGTGTTAGGTGTGCGTCAAGCCTAATTTCTTCCACACTAGTTTCCAATTTTCCCAGCAGTTTTTGTCAAATAGTGAGTACTTATCCCAGAAGCTGGGGTCTTTGGGTTTATCAAACACTAAATTGCTATAGTTATTGCCTAGTTTGTCCTGTGATTCTATCCTATGCCACTGATTGACTTCTCTTATTTCTCAGCCAGTACCAAATGGTTTTGATGACTGCTGCTTTATAATATAGTTTCAGATCTGGTACAGTAAGGCCACCTTCATCAGTTTTTGTAAATCAATTTTCAACATTCGTTTTTAAAACTTTGAGTTCCACTATGCCCAAAGGGCTATCAAACTATGCATATCCTTTGACCTAGCAGTATTTTTACTGAGCCTGTATCCCAAAAAGAGCATTAAAAAGGGAAAAGGATCCACATGTACAAAAATGTTTGTGGCAACCCTTTTTGTAGTGGCAAGGAACTGGAAACTGAGTGGCTGCCCATCAGCTGGGGAATGGCTGAATAAATTATGTATATGAATAGTATGGAATATTATTGTTCTGTAAGAAATGATCAGCAGCATGGTTTCAGAAATGCCTAATGCTAAGTGAATAGAACTGGGAGATCATTGTATACAGTAACCACAAGGTGATACAGTGATCAATTCTGATGGATGTGACTCTTTTCAAGAGCAAGATGATTCAGTCCAGTTCCAGTGATCTTGTGATGGAGAGAGCTATATGCACCCAGAGAAGAGGCTTGTGAGGACTGAATGTGGATCACAACATAGTATTTTTACATTTTTTGTTGTTTGCTTGCTTTTTGTTTTCTTTCTTGTTTTTTTTTTTCCTTTTTGATCTGATTTGTGGAGAGATATGTATAGAAGAATTGCACATGTTTAACATATTGGATTATTTAACTCTAAGGGAAAGGGAGGGAGAAAAAATTTGGAACACGGGGTTTTGCAAGGGTGAGTGTTGAAAATTATGCATATATTTTGATAATAAAAAATTTTAAAAAATGGTTCCAGATTCTCTTTCTTCTTCCCTTCCCCCCTTGACTCCCAAACTGAAGACATAAATGTGAAGTTATATAAAATATTTCCATAAAAGTCATTGTGTGACAGAAAACATAGATTCCCCTTTCCCCAAACTCTCACGGAAAACAAACAAACAAACAACAACAACAAAAAAACCTTTCAATCTTTATTCAGACACAATCTTTTCTTTCTCTGTGTATGGATAGCATTTTTTATCTTGAGTCCTTCAGAGTAATCCTGCATCATTGTATTGCTGAGAATAGCAAAGTCATTCACAACTGATCATCTCACAATATTGCTATTACTTTGTACATAATACATTTCTCTTTGTATGAATTCATGAATGTCTTTCCAGGTTTTTCTGAAAGCATCCTACTTATTATTTCTTATAGAACAATAGTATTCCATCATAGTCACATAATTTGTGTTAGATTGTTATACTAAGAGTCCTTAATTAAAAAATTGTTTCTTTGCCATTTTATTGTCTTACTATGTGAGTATGTATATATGTATGTATTATGTCTATATATGTCTATATATATAGACACACACACACATACAGATATTTATTTATTTTTTTTGCCCAGTTCACCAGAAAGGGAGGTTCAAATATCAATCTCTCCCCTCCTTGTTTGATTAGTTGCCTTCTTTTGAACTCTGATTATGTGAAATAATTTTTTCTCCTCCTCCTGCTCAGGCCAATGTATTCCTTTCCCCCAAATCATCAAGATATAACAACTCACTCCCTGGCATTGTCTAACTAGATTCCTCATCCTGGATGATGGTAGGTTTCAGAGGGGACAGATACATGTTTGAATGTAAATGCTTTTTCCTATTTAATCCCATATGATTGTTTATAGAATTTATCTTTTTATTCTTCTCTTCATTCCTAATGTTTGACCTTTGAAGTGTTAATTTAGCTCTGGTTATCAGGAATCCTTAGAAGTTCTTTTTTATCATTAAAGGGCCTTTAAAAATTTTATTTTTATTATTTTTATTTTTTTGCTCTTTTACACAGTTTTCTAGATAAGTATTCTAGGCTAAAAACTATATCCTTTGCCTTCTAAAATTTTATGTTTCAAGTTTTCCACTCTTAAGTGGAAATGGCTTGTTTGTACTTGAATTTTTCTTTTTGTCTTTCAGTACTTTTTTCCTTAACTTGAGAGAGCATATTCAGGCTATAATTTTCCTTGGAGTTTTCAAATGGAAATTTTGTTTTTGTAGACAACTAATATATTCATCTTTGCTCTGTGATTCAAATAAATTTTTAAAAAAGTTTATTTATAAGGTTTCTTGAAATATAATGACTGAGCCCTTTTTTTTGCTCATAGTATTCAGGTAGACTGGTGATTCTTGAACTTTTTGTCCTTAGTCTAATTTTCAGGTTACTTGTTTTTGTTGTGAGATATTTAAAATTTTCTT
The DNA here is from genome assembly GCA_023553655.1 of Myrmecobius fasciatus. NCBI lineage: Eukaryota > Metazoa > Chordata > Mammalia > Dasyuromorphia > Myrmecobiidae > Myrmecobius > Myrmecobius fasciatus. The sequence continues at coordinate 553,292 of JAJPUD010000080.1, read as the reverse complement.
TTTATTTAGTCTTTTGACTATATTTTAATATTTCTTATTTCATGGAGTTCATTGGCTTGTTTGCTCCATTCTAATTTTCATGGAGTTTGTTGCTTAGGCAGGATTTTGTACCTCTTGTGCCAAGCCATTATTTTTCTGATTATTTCTTCTATACCTCTTGTTTCTTCTATATTATTTTTAATCTAGTGCTTTCATTTCATTGGTAAAATTTTATTTCTAACTCATTTTTATCTTAATAGTATTTTATTTTTCCAGTTATATGTAGAGTTTTCAACATTCATTTTTGTAAGATTTTGAGTTCCAATTTTTTTTTCTCTGCCCCCCCTTACCTCCTTACTCCCCAAAACAGCTAGCAGTCTGATATAGGTTATTATACATGTACAGTCATGTTAAACATATTTCCATATTTGTCATGTTGTCAGAGAAAAATCAGAACAAAAGGGAAAAACTACAAGAAAGAAAAAGCAAATAAAAAAGTGAAAATAATATGCTTCAATCTGCATTCAGTCTCCATAATTATTTCTCTGATGCAGGTGTTATTTTCTATCCCAAGTCTATTCAGAATGTTGACAGATATTGCTGATATCTATCTATCTTGCTATCTAACTTATTTATTTATTTTTTCTTTTTTTGCTGAGGCAATTGGGGTTAAGGGACTTGCCCAGGGTCACACAGCCAGGAAGCGTAAAGTGTCTGAGGCCAAATTTGAACTCACGTTTTCTTAACTTAAAGGAACTGGTGCTCTGTCCACTTTAAAACTGTTCATGACTTCTAAGAATTCTACTTTAATTTTTACTTAAGATAAGTGTTTCTTTGAGATTTTGTTGTAAATATTACAGAGATTTTAGGGTTGATATTTAATGAGGCTCTGCAGTTCTAGAAGGAAGTTCTAGACTGGTCCTATTGCTGCTTTCTTAAGATACTCATTGTAGTGCTATTTCAGGATCTTAGGGAAAGCTTAGGTTAAGGTTGATCAGTTTAGTCCTTCCAAATGAGTACGATTCATGACAAAATCTGATGGACATTTCCTCAGGTCGTAGCTCTGCAGATTCTTTATCTTGGTCTGGGTCCAAGCAACACTACTGTTGCTGAACTCGGTCAGCATCAGCCAGCTAGGACTCCTGTGAGCAACAGAATTGCAAACTCCCCTTTTGATTTGGAATTCCTGTCCTGATTATTCCTCTGTAGACTTCAATCTAAAGAAGAAGCTGGAACAAGTGGAAATTTTAAGGTAATATGGGTACTGGAGTGGAAAACAGTGTCCATGTCATTTCAAAGGTCCTTCATTACCTAGCACTATAATTCTCAAAGTGTATACCATGATTTTCACTTAAGTATACCTTGAAAATCCTGTGTCCTTACTAACCTCAGCTCTCTTTTTCCTGCCTATATTTTCCACCTTGGTTTCCAGAGTCAGAATAGCAGCTTCTAAATTGGAAGAGCAAAACTATCTCCTCTGTTGCTAGTCTTAGGAAAGCAAAGCAGACACAAAGAAGGTAGAAAGATAGAAGAGAAGGAAAGGTGAAAGAATTCCAAGGTGAGAACACCTCTCTCTGCTGAATGATATAGTACTTTTATAGACGTCTGTTAGTCAAGGTGCATCCAGTGGTCTGGCTCTAGTATATATTTCTAACCTAAATTTCTTTTTCTTTTTTTTTTATTAAAGCTTTTTATTTGCAAAACATATGCATGAGTAATTTTTCATCATGACCCTTGCAAAGCTTTCTGTTACAAATGTTTCCCTCCTTCCCCTCACGCTTTCCCCTTAATGGCAGGAAGTCGTCTAATACGTTAATTATGTTAAAATACCTGGCAAGTCAAATATGTGTATATATATATATATTTATACAGTTATCTTGCTGTACGAGAAAAATAGGATCTACAAGAAAAAAAAATCCGAGAAGGGAAACATAATGCAAGCAAACATCAATAAATAGCTTGAAAATCCTATGCTGTGGTCCACTCTCAAATCCCATACGCCTCTCTGGATGTAGATGACTTTCTTCATCATTGAACAACTGGAACTGGTTTGAATCATCTCATTGTTGAAGAGAACCATGTCCATCAGAATTGATCATCATATAGTCTTGTTGCTGTATATAATGATCTCCTGGTTCTGCTCGTTTCACTCAGCATCAATTCATGCAGGTCTCTCCAGTCCTCTCTGAAATCATCCTGCTGGTCGTTTCTTACAGAACAATAATATTCCATGACATTCATATACCATAGTTTATTCAGCCATTCTTCAATTGATGGGCATCCATTCAGTTTCCAGTTTCTAGCAACTACAAAAAGGGCTGCCACAAATATTTTTGCACATGTGGGTCCCTTTCCTTCCTTTAAGATCTCTTTGGGATGTAGGCCCAATAGAAACACTGCTGGGTCAAAGGGTATGCACAGTTTGATAACATTTTGAGCATAGCTCCAAATTGCTCTCCAGAATGGTTGGGATACGTTCACAGTTCCACCAATGTATCAGTGTCCCAGTTTTCCCACATCCCCCCTCCAACAGTCATTATCTTTTCCTGTCATCTTAGCCGATCTGACATGTGTGTAGTGGTATCTCAAAGTTGCCTTAATTTGCATTTCTCTGATCAATAGTGATTTGGAGTACTTTTTCACATGATTAGAAATAGTTTCAATTTCATCATCTGAAAATTGTTCATATCCTTTGACCATCTAGCCTTCATTTCATGATATCTCTGCTGGCTGGTTGATCATAAAACTGAATTATTTAATTTTCTCTAGTCTCTCCTCCCCATCTCCTTCCACTCCATCCTCATATCTTGATTAAATTGGTCCATTATTTACTCAGCTCAGGTATCTTCATTTCTAGTGTAAGGCTTTCCTGATTGCCATGCTACTTAAACCTTCAAACCATTATTTAACAACTCTGTATTTTTAATTACTCTGCATATCTCACTCCTAAATTGTCTACTTTTGGAGGGCTGATACTATCTATCTCTTATCTTTACATGTTGAACACCTAACATAGGATTTATGTGCACTTAGGGTGAATGTAAATTAAATGTTTTTTTTTTAATGAAACTTTTTTATTTTCCAAACACACACACACACACACACACACACACACACACACACACACACAGCTAATTTCCAATAACCCTTGCAAAACCTTGTCTTCCAAAATTTTTCCCTTCTTCTCCTCACTCCTTCCCCCCTAGACAGTAAGCAATCTAATATATGTTAAACATGTGCAGTTTTTGTATACATATTTCCATGTATGCTGCGCAACAAAAATCAGATCAAAAAGGGAAAAAAAATGAGAAAGAAAACAAAATGCAAGCAAACAACAAAAAAAGTAAAAATACTATATTGGGATCCACACTCAGTCCCCATGTTCCTCTTTCTGGATGCAAATAGCGCTCTCCATCACAAGACCATTGGAACTGGCCTGAATCATCTCATTGTTAAAAAGAACCATGTCCATCAGAATTGATCATCATATAAACATATCATTTTGTTGCCATGTACAATGTTCTTCTTAGCCTATTCACTTCACTTAGCATCAGTTCATGTAAGTCTCTCCAGACCTCTCTGTGATCATAGAAACAATAATTCCATAACATTCATATGCCATAGCTTACTCAGCCATTCCCCTGCTGATGGGCAGCCACTCAGTTTCCAGTTTCTTGCCACTACAGAAAGGGCTGCCACAAACATTTTTTGCACATGTGGGTCCTTTTCCCTTTTATGATCTCTTTGGGATAACAGAACCCCGTAGAAAGACTTCTGTGTCAAAGGGTATCCATAGTTTGGGCATAGTAGAACTGAAAATTTTAAAAATAAATGTTAAAAAGTTTGTAATTGTGTTCATATTAGTTCCTGACGTTACTGTGGCAAATATTTTATTACTTACAGCCATTTTAAATGGAATGTCTCTTTGTATCTCTTGGTGCTGGACTTTGTTGGTAACTTAATGGTAATGATTTGTTGGATTATTTTGTATTCTGCAGCTTTGCTAAAGTTAATTTTTTCTTGTAATTTTTTGCTTGATTCTCTAAATATACCATCATATATCATATACAAAGAGTAACAATTTTGTTTTCTCATTATCTACTCAAATTCCTTTAATTTCTTTTTCTTCTCTTATCGCTAAAGCTAAAGCAATATTGAATAGTAATGGTGATAGTGGACAATCTTGTTTGACAACCTTGATCTTACTGGGAATGCTTCTAGTTTATCCCCATTATATATGATGTTTGCTGATGTTATTTTAGGAAGGTGCTACTAATCATTTTAAGGAAAACTATTTGTATACTTTTTAATAGGAATGGGTGTTGGATTTTGTTAAATGCTTTTTCTGCATCTATTGAGATAATCATATAATTTTTGTTAGTTTGGTTATTGATATAGTCAATTATGCTAATAGTTTTCCTAACATTGAACCAGCCCTACATTCCTGGTATAAATCCTGTTTGGTCATGATGTATTATCCTGGGGATAACTTGTTATAATTTCTTTGTTATTTATTTAACATTTTTGTATTAATATTCATCAGGGAAATTGGTCTTTCATTTTCTTTTTCTATTTTGACCTTAACTGGTTTAGGTATCAGCACGATCTATCTCTGCATCATAAAAGGAATTTCCTATTTTTACATATAGTTTGCATAATATTGGAATTATTTGTACTTTAAATATTTGGTAGAATTCACATGTAAATACATCTGGCCCTGGAGATGTTTTTCTTAGGGAGTTGATTAATAGCTTGTTTAATTTCTTTTTCTAAAATGGGGCTATTTAAGAAATTTATTTCCTCCTCTCAATTTGGGCAATCTATATTTTTAAGTATTCATACATTTCACTTAGATTATCAGATTTGTCAGCATATAGTTGGGCAAAATAGTTATTATTTTAATTATTGTTCTAATTTCCTCTCCATTACTGGAAAGTTCACGTTTTAAATTTTTGATACTAATAATTTGATTTTTCTCTTTTCTTTTTCTAATAAAATTAACCAGAGGTAAAAAATCTACAAAATAGATTTTTTTCATAAAACCAATTCTTAGTTTTGTTTATTAAATCATTTTTTCAATTTGACTTCTTTCCCCTTTTATTTTCATAATTCCAAATTTGGTATTTAATTGGGGGTTTTTAATTTGTTCTTTTCCTAGCTTTTTTATTTGATTTTCTCTTTCTCTGTTTTATGTGAGTAAGGATCTAGAGATATAAAACTTCCCCTAAGAACTGCTTTGGTTGCATCCCATCATTTTTGGTATATTGTTTCATTATTGTCATTCTCTTGGATGAAATTGATTGTCCATGATTTGTTGTTTCGCCCACTCATTTAGGATTTAGATAGTTTTGTTTCCAATTTTTGGCCTATTTTTCCCTGGCCCTTATTTACATGCAATTTTTATTGCATCATGATCTGCAAAAGATGCGTTTATTATTTCTGCTTTTGTGCATTTTTGCATCTGATTTTGAGGTTTTTATGCCCTCATATATGGTCAGTTATTGTAGAGATTCCATGTGCTTCTGAGAAAAAAGTATGTTCCTTTCTGTCTCCATTCAATTTTCTCAAAGCTCTTTATCATACCTAACTTTTAAAAAATTCCTTCACTTCTTTCTTATTTATTTTGTGGTTTGATTTATCTAGTTCTGAGAGAACAAGGTCGAAATTCCTCAGTAGTACTGTTTGGCTGTCTAAATCTTCTTTCATGTCTCCTAAACTTGTATAGGAATTTGGATGCTGTACTACTTGGTGCATACATGTTTGATATTGATATTACTAAATTATTTATGGTACCCTTTAGCAAGATGTAATTTCTTTCCTTATCTCTTTTAATTAGTCTATTTTTGCTTTTGCTTTATCTGAGATCAGAGTTGCTACCCCTGCTTTTTTTTTTTTTTAAACTTCTGCTGAAGCATAATAGATTCTCCTCCAGCCTTTTACCTTTACTCCAAATGATCACCATTATGCTTTAAATGTATTTCTTGTAAACAACATATTGTAGGATTCTGACTTTTAATCCAGTCTGCCAACTCTTTCCGCTTTAAGGGAGAGTTCATTCCATTCAAATTCACTGTTAAAATGACTAACTTTGTGTTTCCTGCCATCTTGTTTTCCCCAAGTTATACTTTTATTTTTTCTTTTCCCTTTTCTCTCCTTCCCCAGTATTTTGCTTTTTAAACCACCTTCCTCAAATAGGCCTCCCCCATTTATAGACCCTCCCCCTTTCTTATACCTTTCCCCTTCTACTGTTCTCCCTTCTATTAGTCCCCCCTCCCCTTTCCTTTCCCCTTTCTCCTCCTATTTCCCTAGAGGATAAGACAAGTTTCTGTATGAAACTAAATTTGATATTCTGCTCTTTGAGCCAAATCTGACGAGAGTAGGGTTCACATGATGCTCATTCCCCTCCCTTCTTTCCCTCAATTGTAATAAGTCTTTTTTGACTCTTCATGAGATATAATTTACCCCATTTTACCTCCCCATTCTTCTTTATACAATCTCCTTTCTACCTTTACCTTTTATTTATTATCACAGTAAAATCAAACTATGCCTGTACCCTCTTAAGTATATCCGTATCATAGATACATTTCTCAAGAGTCAATAAACATGTCATCTCCCCATATAAGGATGTAAACTTTTTTTAACTTTTAAAAGAAAGTTATTTTTTTCTTTCCTTTTATCTTTTTATGCTTCTCTTGAGTTCTGTCTTGGAAGATCAAATTTTCTATTTAGCTCTGGTCTTTTCATCAGAAATAAATTAAATTTACCTGTTTCATTGAATGTCCATCTTTCCCCTTGAAAAATAATGTTTAATTTTGCTAGATAGTTGATTATTGGCTGCAATACAAGTTACCCTTTGCCCTTCAGAACATCATTCCATGCCCTTCAGTCCTTTAAAGTGGAAGCTGTTAAATTCTGGGTAATCTTGACTGTGACTCCTTGATATTTGAATTATTTGTTTCTGGCTGCTTGCAATATTTTTCCTTGGTCTGATTATTCTGAAATTTAGCAGATATTCCTTGGAGTTTTCATTTTGAGGTCTTTCAGGTGATTGAATTTTTTCAATGTCTCTTTTACCTTTTGATTCTAGGACATTAGGATAGGTTTCCTGAAAGATCTTGTCTGGGCTCTTTTTTTCCCCCATCATTGTTTTCAGGAAGTCCAGTAATTCTTAGATTGTCTCTCCTACATCTGTTTTCCAGGTCAATTGTTTTTTTCAGTGAGGCATTTTACATTTTATTCTATTTTTCCTTTATTTATTATTATTATTATGGGGGGGGGCTTTTGTTAGACTGATTCTTGGTGTCTCATTGAATCATTCACTTATAATTGTTCAATTCTAATTCTTAGTGAATTATTTTCTTCATTTAACTTTCTCATTTTATATTTGGCCATTTGAACTTTTAAATGAGTTGGGTTTTTTTTCCCATTGTGTTTTTTTTCCTATTTCTTAAATTTTATTTTTCAATCAGTTAGTTTCTTTTTTCCATTTTGTCAAATCTATTTTGTAAGGAGTTATATACTTTTTCCATTTCTCTTTGACTGTTTTTAAAGAAGTTTTATTTAGATAATTTCTGTTAACTTTTCCAAACTCTCCTGTTCTCATTTCTTTTCCCTGTTTTTCTTCTAACTCCCTTTTAAAGAATTTTTTTGAATTTTTTCAAGAGAACTTTATAAAATAGAGACCATTTCTTATTACCTTTAGTGGTATCATCTAGAGATGATTTCCCTTTAGTGTCCTCAGAATTTGAAGTCTATTCTTCTTTGTCTCCATAAAAGCTATCTATGGTCAGAGTACGTTTTCTTTTTTGTTCATTTTTAAAATTGAAGTTTGCTCTTTGGGCAAAGGGAAGGTCATTCCAAACTTCCTCTGCAGGCAACAACAGCTTCTTACTACTCTGGGGCTGTGCTGCTGGTTTCCTTCCCATGCTGAGTAGGTGTGGCCAAGTCCTGTAATATGCTAAGGCTCAGGGGCCCACTATTTGCCTTCTATATTTGCTTTGTATGCCTCACGGTTAGTCTGCTGATCCACTGGCTTCTGACCCAAGACAGAGTAGCCTATGCTGCTGTATTTTGGGTAAGAACCTCCCAGATTCCCTGGAGCCGCCCTGGGTCCCTGCACTGTGCCCAGTGCCCAATTGAAACAAATCTTTTCTGAAGTTCTTCCAAAATATCTTCTGCTGGGAATTAACTGTTACATTCCAAATATTTGTGGGTTCTGTCATTCCAAAAGTCTTCAGAGGCTTGATGTGGTGCTGATCTGAGGGAAGCCAGGAAGAGCTCAAAGAGCTGTCTACTCTTCATCTTGGTTCCTCCTCTGTAAATTAAATGTTTGTTGAACTAAAGTGTAAGTAGGCTGCAAAAACACAATCTTTCTATTCTTTCAACATTATTTGTATTGGAATTCATATAAAGACTACCAAATTGGAGATAACTAGTTCATACTGACTACCTTCTTAGTTGTAATGTTCTCAACTTTCCATTGATGTTAATGAGTTGCTGTTCTCTGACCTGTTAAACTTAATTGTAATCATCATGAAACATTCATATATGAGGCTATTATCTATTTATTAAATGTCTCCAATGTGATAGGCACTATGGCAAGTGATGAGGTTGCAAAAACAAATAAGAAAACTCCCTGCCCACAAGGAATTTATCCTATGGAGTACAACGTATATACAAATAAGTAAAAGAAAATACACTTGTAGTCAGTACAAGGAATTACAATGTACCAGTCAGTATAGTTAGGGAAACCATGGGGCTTTATCGAAATGTAATTGAGAATCATTGTTACATAGAACTAATAGCTTGCTGAATCTTCTTGATATGATAGAGGAGGGCAGTAGAGTGCCCCATATAAATTATGGAGTAGTTTAGGTATTGTATATTGAATTAGTGTGGTATCATTTAAGGAAGCAGCAAAATATTTAACTGGATTGAAAGTTATTTGTCTTTAAAGTCATAGTTTAGTAAAGTTACTTAGGCTTTTTTTGAAAAACCTTTACTTAGACTCCTTGGAAACCATGTTAAGCTTCTTATGTTTTATTGGCAAATACTACCTTTTTTCAATTTATAATAATTAAACCACATACAATTGCCTAATTTTTGGTGAATTAATATATGTATTTATTAACTTTTAAACTGAAAATGCTAACAAGGTTTGTCATTTTCACCAATATAGATGACAGTGAAGTTACCTGTGTAAAAACTATTTACTTTGCCTGCACGTTTGCACTACTTGAGGAAGGGAAGCCAGCTGTTTTAATGCCCAGACTGCTTGAATGACAGGTAAACAAAAACCAAATTCATCCCATTTCATAAGTGGCTTAACTAATAATACTTCTGGGGGGACCTGGGTATAATTTCCAAAGGAAGGTCACCTTCGTAGGAAGGAGACTGGCTTTGGCTTATTACACTCAACTTCTACTTAACTGTTTTATCTACAGTGCAAATTAGCCCTGCTAACCAGCTGGGCATCTTGCCAGGAGTAGCATTCTTCTTTTCCTGCACAGTTTGGTCCCTAGAAACTGAGCTATACTATCTGGGAGCTAAGACTGTCCTTAGCAAAGGACACATTACCTAATATCCAGTGTTGTTGGAGCTGTATCCCCATATTTTATTTTATTTATTTATTTATTTATTTTGTTTTTTGCTGAGGCAGTTGGGGTTAAGTGACTTGCCCAGGGTCACACAGCTAGGGAATGTTAAGTGTCTGAGACCAGATTTGAACTCAGGTCCTCCTGACTGCAGGGCTGGTGCTCTAACCACTGCGCCACCTAGCTGCCCCTATCCCCATATTTTATTGAAAGTTTAGTTGCCTTAGAAAAAATGATCAATAAAGAGGTAAATATTATAAAATAAGGTATGAGAAATTTTATGTATTCCTTGTTTGAATGATGGTCATGTAGTAGTTTCTGTAATAGTTAAGTTTTATTGAAGAAAATGGCAGACTTTGAAATCTGAAGAATGATGTTAAAAAAGAATAAATTGAAGGCAAAAATATATACATATATATGTATTTAAACATGTATTTTACATACATTTAAACAAAAAATATATATTTAAATATTTATTTAAATTCTGAACCTTTCATATTTGTAGTTACTTTTTAAAGATTAATAATACCGAATTCATGTCTTTATTTTTGCTGAGGCAGTTGGAGTTAAGTGACTTGCCTAGGATTACACAACTAGGAAATGTTAAGTATCTGAGGCCAGATTTGAACTCAGGTCTTCCTGACTTTAGAGCTGGTGCTCTATCTACTATACTACCTAGCCACCCCCAATTGAATTTATTTCTAAAAATTCTCTTAGTGTGTCTAAATAATTGCAAAGCATAGGTTCTGAAAGATTTGTTTTTATTTGGATGCCTATGTCTTCTGCCTATTTTTTGCATTTAAGCTATTATAAAATGGACTTTTTGTAACTTTGTGCTTAGAAATAAGACCCTTGATGATTAGGTGTTTACATAATAATACTTGCATTCTTATGAATTCACATGTAATAGGGAAAACTTTTAGTATATCAGCAATATGAAATATTAAAGATGTTTGTTGACAGAAAAAACCTTAAGCAGGAACTTGGTTGTTATTATATGAATTCTTTTACAACTTAGGAATTTAAAAATTCTTTAAAATAGGCTACTGAGAAATTAGTGCTTTCTGTAAAATAGATTAATTGATTATAAAAGGTTGTCCTTGACTTAGGTATCTTGCCAAATCCACATTATCTTTGTGCAGAAAACTACTTACAGGGAGCTTAATAAACTAATACCTTTTTTTCAACTCTTCATCAGAATCAGGATACATATGTTCATATTATGATAAAGCAGTGTAAATTGTGCCACACATGGGGGAGGTTTTATTAAGAAAACTTGCTGAAAATATCATAACTAAACTAGCTGTTAATCATTATAAAGCTGTTTGGTAAGAAGCCCTGAAAAACTTTTCATTTTCTCCCTTCTATAATTGATTCCAAGTGTAACATGCAAGGATTAGGGTATTTTTAAAAAAACAAAAACAAACACAAAACCTTATTGCTGATTTTCTAACCAGTGTCATTCAAATGTATTTATAATCAGCACATGATGCCTACCTTTCATCTTTTGGAGGAATGAAGGTGGTAATCAGAGACCTAGTAGTGGTTCAATTTTTAGTAGATGGGAAGGAAAAAGAGCCTTCTTGAGACAGAACTATTTATTTGTTGTTTATAAATCCCCATGATCATTTAGAAAATTATTTTATAGTTCAGACAGGACCATAGTGGACCTATTTATCCATGCAAATGGGTTATTTTATTTAGAGAATGGCGTGATAGTAAGGGGTTTCCCAATAAGCAGATTTTCTTTATCTTCATGAATTCAAATTAATGTTGAATTCACTTAGGAATATGACTTAGGAAAAAATTCATAAATTTTAAGGTATGAATAATTCAAGAATTATAATGGCATGAGAAGAGTAGGGCATATTTAGTTTTATTTAAGATATATAAATGTAAGTCTGGGTTAAAAATTTGTTTTACCCCATTTAGGATTTTCTTGTCAGAGCTGTTGGAGTGGCTTGCTATTTCCTTCTCTTAGCTCATTTTACAGATAAGGAACTGAGGTAGATAGGGTTAAATGACTTGCTTAGAGTTATACACAGCTAGTAAGCATCTGAGGTTAGATTTAAACTTAGAAGTCTTCCTGACTCCAGACCCAGTGTGTTATCCACTTTTTACCACTTATCTGGCTGGCTTAAAAAATACATATAGATATTTTGAAGTATATGGAAAATGATAGACTTGATAGACATATATAAAATTTGGGAGATAATAATAGGACCAAGAATGCCTTGAGAATAGTTGAGCCAAATAAGAAGAAATTAGCTTAAGTTAAACTTCATGTCTGGCATAAAGAGTTCTTATACTGCATTAATTCCTAAACTAGAGTAATAAAATTATACCTCTGGGTACTTCCTGGGTGTCTCTAGGAATCTGGGGTCCCTGTAGCTTAGTATACTTATCTTAACTGAATGAAGGTTTAACTGAGTTAGAGAGTATGACTAAAAAAAATGTTTACATAGGTGTTTAAATGTTTACTACAGTAGATGGCATATGTGACATCAATGACTAGTATGATAGAACCTCAGTTAAATGTATGTGAATTTGGATTTTAGTTAACTAGAAAATGTTTTTGTTTTACTGAAAAACAAAACAAAAATGATTTTTGATAGTCTCTTCTTTCTAAGTGTGTGTGGTAATAATCATTTAATCTTCCTTTGAGTCTTGTCATTCCTAAAGATTGTTGTTATCCTAATTATATGGTTATATGTGTTAGATTATGTCTGTATTAATCTCAGGCCATGTAAACCTTCAAAAGGTTTCATAGGTTCAGAACTGGAAGGAGTTGTAGAAAGAAAGGTAAGTAAATTGTTTAAGTGCATATAGGTAGTAAGTAGCCTAGTTGAGATGTGCACTCAGATCTTAAAGCTGTAGATCCATTGACCTGGGGAGAGAGACTAAAATATCTTGGGAATGTGTGAGAATGCATTGTCTTCTTATGTGAAGGAGATTTGCTTCTTCCTCTTAAATGCAGAGTACTTTCTGGGCTAAGGTTTGGGAGAAGACTTCTAATTAGGTGATATTCACTTAATCAAGGTTTAATTAGTCTTATATTAGAAGCTCTTTTTATGTAATAAAACTTAATTTCACAAAGTATAGGATGTGGGCCATTTAAAGTGATATTTTTGTATATTCATTTTAGAAGGATTTGCAAATATGCAGCTTTGAGGTTGACCTAGCAGAGAATATACCTATAGGAAACTTAAGTAGGCCTTAAGTAAGCCACCCCTCCATGGAAGAACTAAAGAACAATTCCCCTCTTCTTGTCTTAACTCCCTCTCTCCTCTACCCTACAGGATGATAAGCATTGAAAAGATCTGTTGTCCACTTAAATTAGATTAATGTGTTTTTATGGTGTAATACTGGTTGGAGAGGAGATTGGACCTGTAATTGCCCTCAGCATGTAATTTTTCCTCACCCGTACTTCCTTTGTTTTCCATTACTCCCAGTGTAAGACCTCAGAATTTAAAGTGGGAAAAGGAGCTCTAGCCCAACCATAATATTTTGCAGATGAGGAATCTGAGACACAGAAAAGTGAGGTAACTTTGTACCGCTCACATAGTTAAAAAGTAGCAGAGCAGAATTTGAATTTAGAAACTAAGGCTAAATCCAGTATATTTTGCCACTATGCCATGCTATCTTTGTGTTAAGAAAATGTTGTACTCTTTGTAAACATTTGTTGTTCTGTATATATAGATTCCAGATAAATTATTGAGGCCAGAGGATTTTCACCAGATAGCTTTTTAAGTATTCAAAGATCAGTTTTATGGACATTTAGCTAGCTAGACATTGGGAAAAGAGAGGTTTTCTGAAAGCATAGTCCATTGAAGAACCACATAGGCCATTCTAGCTATTGCCTTTCTCACTGACTATCTTGTTCTGGTTATTTTTTCCACTTTTTTGCAGATTAATCAGTCACTCGATGGGGATTAACAGTGGACCGCCTTTTTGTGATACCTTTTCACCTCTCTGTAGCAAGAAAAATAATTTCAGCACCTCTTCAATAATAATGATGAAACTGGTATTAACTGAATGGCAATTATGGATTTTTAACTCTAATTCACAGTAAACCAGCAAGCCATATGTTTAAAGCCCTACCAAATACCGTTCTATTTTGCTACATGTCTCAGACATAGGTGAGAAGTTGTGAGATACCCCTTTGTACAAAGAGGAATGTGTTAACCTGCATGAGGAACGCGACAGAAGCTGAAAGAGAAGACACCCATATTTATCATTAAAGATATATGATAGAATTATTTATATAGATAGAATAAAGATATATATATATATATTTTGGTGGTAATGAAAATGGCTCCTCAGAATGCCGACTCGGAGTCTATGCAAGTCCAAGAGCTCGCTGCACCAGCCCCAGACCTTCAGAAATCTGAAAATAAGGAGAATGAGAACCGTGATGAGACAGTTAGTGAAGGATCCATAGACCGCATACCAGTCCGCCTTTGGGTGATGCATGGGGCAGTAATGTTTGGCAGGGAATTCTGTTATGCCATGGAAACAGCTTGGGTCACACCGATATTGTTACAAATTGGTAAGTGTTGTCTGTCCCCTGTGTGTATAATTATAAACATCATGTAAATGACATCTCAATAATGATTTTATTAGGAACAAATCTTGCAAATTATTCTGTTTACTTAATAAGTAGCAAATGATATGATTGTTGGTTTTAAGGTTAAAAAAACATAAATCAATGTCCTTGCATTTTATCACTTAGTCTTATCTGTGCTAAATACTGTCCTTTACTTATCCTGTTGTATTTTAAACTATATCAGATCACTGGATCTGATGTTTGCCCTGCACTCATTTTGTAACTTGACTTAAATAGAGAAGGAACATTACAAAATGACAATGGCAAAATGGAAAGTGATAGGCTATAGTAATAGAACTTCAAAACTAGATGATTTTTTTAAAAATGTGATTAACACTAGGAGGCTATAAGAATTTTCTTAAACCATGATGTAGTTAAGTTGGATTTAGCAGTATGAAAGGTGAGTGGTTCCCATCAAGGAAAATTATCCTTTGCAATTTTCCAGTAGAAGTCTGCTTTCAAAACACTTGCCTGCATTTATACAAACTCATTTAGTCCTTACAATAAACATTCTTATGCAGTAGTTACATTTCTATAGGACTATAATGTTTGCAAAGTGCAGATGTTAAACTTAGAAAAATAGAGCAGTAATGCTCAGGGAGATTGTGATAAACAGGCTTTAGTAGCTTGAAAAATATGTAATTTAATTCACTTACCACTCTTTTTTACTACTAGAGAAAGACTTAAATTCCAGAAAGAATCTGGCTTACCACTCTTTTTTACTACTAGAGAAAGACTTACATTCCAGAAAGAATCTGGCTTACTGTTTTAATTCCCCCCGCCCCCATCCATACCTAAGACTGGTATTTGAGGGGTTAGTTTCCTCAACAACAAATGACCTGTATACCTTTTTTAGTTTTATAGGAAGAAGAAAGGCCCTATAGTTTCAAGTACCTCAGTATCATAGTAGAATTTCTGCATTTTTAAGTGGGCCTTTTAAAGATCAACATAATACTGTAAATCTTCATTTTATACCACTTGCTTTTTCAAAAATATATTTAATTCTGCTTGTTACTTTCAAAACTATCCTGCTTATACTTCTTAGCTTTTGTTTTCTTCTGTTTAATTAAATGTTAAAATGGTCCTCTTGGTATTACTATCGATCACATCTCTAATTAAAACCTAGAAAAAGAATTGGGGGAGAGGGGAAGAGGGTGTATGACAAATAACGCATAGTAAGACTTACTCACAGAGACCAAGTCTCAAAATGTATGTCAGTCTGTACGTCTGCCTCTGTACAAGCTTTTGGACACAATTGGTTATCGCATTGACCAAGGTTCTTAAGTTTTTTAAAGTTCTTTCCTTGTATAAATGTGCTCTTGGTTCTTCTGTTCGTTACATTTTGCGTTGAATTCTTACCACCCAGGATTCTCTGAAATCTCTTCTTGTCTTAATGTTACAGTAATCTTCTGTTACATTCATAGGCCACAAATATTCAGCTGTTGTGAGAAGGCATTTTTGTTTTTGTTTTTTTTTTTTTGCTTTTTTGCTGAGGCAATTGGGGTTAAGTGACTTGTCCAGGGTCACACAGCTAGGGAATGTTAAGTGTCTGAGACCAGATTTGAACTCAGGTCCTCCTGACTTCAGGGCTGGTGCTCTATCCACTGCGCCACCTAGCTGCCCCAAGAAGGCATTTTTGAAGAAGCTATGTTCCCCTGCCCTTTCCCCTCTTCTCCCTGTTCCCATCTGGATGCAGATTTGAAGAACCACAATAACACATTACAGTCATCTGAAAAAAAAAATGCTCTCTAATAAATCTCTTTTTGGATATGTAAATCTTGGACTTCTTTCCCCCTTCTCTTGTGTGAACTCTGTGTTAACTAACTCACTTGGTGATACTTGCAGAGATATTTGTCACCAAGTGTAGGAATTGAAATGGGTAGGAAAGACATGTCAAGTCATATTGTTATTTCATAATTTCTTGAACTCGGCCTTTATTCTAATTGCTGTTGTGAGTGATTAATTTCATTCTTTAATTCCCAGAGTTTGTTTCCTTATTTGTGAAATAAAAGTAATAGACTATTTCATTTCTTAGGTTATACAATTCCAAATTCTATAGTGACATTATAAATATGGAAATAAAAGTATAAATTATAGAGTTGATTATTAGCCTAAAAGTAAGAATGCTGGTCATAAAAAGTTTTCTGGATATTTTTTTTCCTCTTAAAAAATGGTTTGTTTGATGCCTATTTTCTCTACATTGATCATTTCCTACTTGTAATTATCATCACGCTCTTTCAGCTGGAACACTTCCATGGGGAAAAGAACAATTAAAGAAAAACAGTGAATAAAAAGTTCATATTTGACAGTATGTGCAATATATATGCCTTTGTCCTAGTAGCTCTCCACTTTGCCGTAAGAAAGGAAAAAATATGTTCAATCATTTTTTTCCCTCCAGGACCTCCAAGGTGATTTATTTAATCATTTTTATTTAGAGTTCATGTGCTTTTTGGTGTTCTTTTCATTTGTATTTTTTGCTGTCATTAATATAATTTTCTTAGTTCTGTGTGTTTTGCTCTTGATAATTCCTATAATTCTTTCCACATTTTTCTTCCTCCTCATTTCTTACTGTACAATATTCTGTCACATTCATAACCATATCTACATGTTTTTCTAGTGGCTTTTATTTTTCAAATTAAAATATCACACTTTTTTTTTACATAAAGACCCAGATCAAAGGTTTTAATATATAAATTTTGCCTTTGAAACTAGGTTGATTCAATGAAATGCTTCAAACCAATTCCAATTGTTCAGTGAAGAAAGCCATATACACCCAGAGAGAGGGATGTGAAATGTGGACCACAACATAACATTTTCATGCTCTCTATTGATGTTTGCTTGCATTGTATTTCCTTTATCTGATTATTCTTTCTTGTAGATATGATTTTTCCTGCACAAAAATGATGTGTGGAAATATGTTTACATATATTCGATTTGTCAAGTATTTTAACCTAATTAACATGTAGTGGATATCCTGCCATCTAGGGGAGGGGTGGGGGGGAGTAAGGGGGAAAAATTTGTAACAAAGCTTTGTAAGTGTTAATGTTGAAGAATTACCCATACATATGTTTTGCAAATAAAAAGTATTAATAAAAAAAAAACTAGGTTGATTTAAGAAAACACAAATTAATTTTTAAAAGAAAGACAGTTATGATCCAGTCTTTTAAGTTATAATATTCCATTTAAGGCATATAATATTATAGTTTAACTTTAATGAAACATGAGGCATTTGCTCATCTAAAAAGAACTGCTGCTCCTGTTCACTATAAATCAGAGACTGTGAGCCTCTCTGAGCTTCAGGAAACTGTTAAGTCATAAGTTATAGATAGGTTTTGATCTGCTTAGTGGAAGAGAGTTCTTAACCAAATCAGGAAATTGTTAAATTCTTATTTTGTGCCATGATGGTGAACCCCTCCCCCCAAAAAAAATTAATTAAAAAACACCTTGGATAGATTTCACTGTCAAGAAGACTATATTCTTGAGGGTGAAAGGGGTAAGACAGGAATGTGAACATATCTATCTATCTATCTATATATCCATATATATATATACAAACAAAATTTTTATTTTTTTAATAATTATTTTTTCTCCCTCTATTCCTCCTTCCCTTCCCCTCCTTCTCTTCCCCTCCTTCTTCCAAAAATGGTAGGCAGTTTGTTGTAGTTTATATATGTGCTATCATTTAAAACATATTTCCTTATTAGTCATAGTTGTAAAACAAATTAAAAGAAAAAAGACATCAGAGAGAATAAAATAAGTGGAAAAATATGCTTTGATCTGCATTCATAATCCTTTAGTTCTTTATCTCATTATGGATAGCATTTTCCTTCATGAGTCCTTTCAACTTGTCTTGAGTCATTGTGTTACTCAGAAGAGTTGTCAGTCATAATTGATTATCACACAGTGTTGCTGATACTGTGTACAAAGTTTTCCTGGTTCTGCTCATTTCACTTTGCATCAGTTCATATAAGTCTTAATAGGATTTTTAGAAGTCTGCCTGTTCATCATCTTTCTGCACAATAATATTTTGTTACATTCATATACCACATCTTTTTCAGCTATTTCCCCAATTGATAGGCATTCCCTTAGTTTTCCGTATTTTACCACCATATAAAGGGCTGCTATAAATATGTACAAACACAAAATAGTTTAAGAAAAGGTATTTTAAGCTGGTATATTTAAGGCCCTTAAAAGGAACCTTGAAGCAAAGTAGGGAGCCAAGAGGCAGAGGTGAGGAGAGAATGCATTCAAATACAGAGGTATAGTCAATGTGGAGGTTACAGAGATGGGAAATGGAGAATCCTGTGTGAAGAACAATAACAAAGACAGTTTAAAGCAGAGTTAAGAAAAGAGCACAGTGCTATGTCATAACTTTGGAAAGGTAGCTTGAGATAGACTTTAAATGCCTAACAGAAGAGTTTGTTTGATCCTAGAACTAATGTGGAGCCAGTGAGTAGAAGAGTAACCCAGTTGGACCTGAAAAATAACTTTGGCCATATATTGAGGATGAGTTGGGATGAGCAAAAATTTGATGTGGAGTTCTCATTTAGGAGGTTCCTGATGAGGACCATTGCTAAGGTGGCAGCTATCTAAGGGGACTAAAAGGATGTGTCAAATGAATATTTATTCATTACTGGATGATTACTTTGCCCAGTTTCATTTGAGCCTCATAACAACTTTCCAGGGAAACTAAGACTCAGACAAAGAAAGTTACGTGGCTAAAATGAGAATTAAAAATGTTTTTAAAATAATATTATTTTTGTTCTGTCAAGAAGTAGGAAGAACATCTAACAGATTCTAGCCCCACCCCTGCCATTTATTGGCTATTTTTGACCTTGGCCAAATTACAAAGAAAGTTATAAATTTATGGTTCATAAAGAAATAGTTGGACAAACTTTTAAAGTCTTTCTGTTACCACAAATTGTAATTTATAATGTTGAGGTTTCATTTGGAAATTGTGTTATTAATAAGAGTTATGCATTTTGTTAAGAAATATTGAAATATCTATTATCTGGTACTGTAATTTAAACTTTTCTTTGCTACCCATTTTCTAAATCTCTATTTACCTGCCTTGATTTCTCTTTCAAGGCAAGTATGGATTTTTAAATTATAATTGTATCCTAGAAATTTGTAACTTGCCTTGTACCATATTGAAAGTAGCCTGTTCTAGAACGTACTTGTTACCTAAGGAAACTTTTCCTTGGGCTGATTTTATTTTGTTTCATCAGTTCATAGTTGGACTGTGAACTAGAAAAGACAGTGCCAGTCACTTTATTAAGTACTGAGGACACAGAAGAAGGGCAAAAACAATCCCTTCCATCAAGGAGATTGCATTTCAATGGAGGAATCATATAAGTTATTAGGAATATGTAGATACTTATAGAGCTGGAAGTCATTCTGTGAGAAGAAGATATTAAAAGCTGGGGGACCTGCAAAAGCTTCCTGAAAAACATAGGATTGAAGGAAACCATAGAAATTTAACAGATGGAAGAGACAGCCAGTGACACCATGTTGAAGTAGATCCACTGCAGCTAGGCTGAATTACAGGTTGTATGGAAGCAAGTAAAATAATAAGAAAAAAAAAGAAAAAGGCAAGAGAGCTTTTAGTTTGAAACAGTAAAGGAGGGAAATAAGCATTTACTAAGTTCCTACTATGTATGAGGCATTGTGAAAAGGGCTTTAAAAACACCTGATCTGATTCTCACGACAATCCCGGGAGAGAGGTAGGTGTTATTATTTATTCCCATTTTGCAGTTAAGAAAACTGAAGCAAATGGGTAAATAGCTTGCCCAGTGTCACAGAGCTAATAAATATAAGATGGCATTTGATGGCAATTTTTCCTGATTCTGTTTAGTTTTCTATTTACTGTGATTCAGATATAAAGAGAACTTTACATTTGATTCTGAAGTATTACAAGTTTCTGGAGTTTGTTGGGCCAGGGAGTAACTGACATGGTCAGAACAGCATTTGAGGAAATCATCTAAACAGCTGAATGAAGGGTTTGGAATGAAGAGATACTTAAGGCAAGGTGTCAGAAGGCTGTTGCGACAATTTAATTGAGAAGTGATGCCAATTAAGAGTACTAGATCTATACAAGAGTTGCAATGAAGATCGAAACAATAAAATTTGATAATTCAAGATTTTGAATATATAGGATGAATGAGAAAGAAGATCTGATGATAATACTGAGGAAACTTACTAATTATAGAAGAATGGTGTTGTCCTGAACAGTAACAGGGAAATTAAAGAGAAGAGAGGGTTTAGGGTTTTGTTTTGAAAATATTGAGTTTGATACCACTTAGAGTTATCTAATTTCAAATGCTCAATCTTAAGTGATATAGGACTAAAGTTCAGGAGAAAGAAGAACACTGGAAATGTGAGTCTGGGATTTATATGTTTAGAGATGGTAATTCAACCCATGGGACCTGCTTTGATCACCAAGTGAGATGCTATACAAGGAAAAGAAGATGCTTCCAGATAGACCAGGGTGGAGAGGTGTAATGAGCATCACATGGATGAAAAACCAGAAATAACAGTTCAGGAGTAGTTAGAGAGTTAGTAGAAGAACCAGGATGGTACTCAATCACAAAAACCCAGAGAGGACAGAATATACAGGAGAAAGTGATAAAGTTATGTTACAAAAGTTAAGAAGGTTGGGGATTGAGAAAAGGAAAGTAAAAGATGATGGATAACTTGGAAGGGAGTAGTTTGTTGAATAATGAAATAGGGAGATGTTGCAGAAGGCAGTGAGTAGAAAAGAAATGAAGGTTGTGGAAGCTTTATTCAAAGAACTTAGTTAAAAATAGATATTTACCATGTTTGAAGCCAGCAAGGAAGAAAGAAGATAGAGATAAAAGAAATTAGAAATGATAGTTCAGTCTGCTTGCACAGAAAGAGGGTAGGCGATGGAATTGAGTGTTTGTCTTAAGTAGGCTTTAGCAAGGAAAATGACCACTTAGTAGAAAATGTTCTCTGAACACATAATGTCCAAAAACCCGAAACTACTTCTCTTCTAAACTTTAGTATTTTATGATTTTTCAGTTTTCAAAAATCCACCTAAGTGGCCTCTTCTTTGAGAATTAAGAAAAAAAACCGAATTTCTTTGCAAACATATATTCTAGACAAATTTCTTTATTGGCACATTCAAAAAAAATTATCTCATTCTGGATTCTGGGTCCTATGCTTCTTAGTTAATGAGTATCCCATTTCGTCATTAATCTTTTGGAGTCATGGTTAGTCATTATGCTGTTAAAAGGTTCACTTCACTCTCAATTAGTTCATATGTGTCTTCCCATGTTTCCTTCATTTCCTATAATACAGCAATATTCCATCACCTTTATATTCTATGGGCAGCTAGAGTCCTGGAAGTGGAGTCAGGAAGACTCACCTTGCTCAGTTCAAATCCAGCCCAAGACACTTACTAGCTATGTATGATCCTGTACAGATCACGTAATTAACTCTTTGCTCCAGTTCCTCTTCTGTAAAATGATTTGGAGAAGGAAATGGCAAACCATTACAGTAACTCTGATAAGAAAACCCCAAATGGGGTCATGAAAAGTTGCACATGGCTGAAAAATGACTGAATGAACAAACTTTATATCATGTAACTTGATTTTCCAATTGATGGGCCACCCCCCCTTAGATTTTCCAATTCCTTGCTATCCCAAATAGTTAATATATATCTTTGTATCTTCTGAGTTTTTTCCCTTTAGATTACTTTCCTTTAATCTATCTGTCTTTCTTTTATTATCCCCTTCCCACTTATTCCTGCTTCTCTATTGAAAGAAATGTGTTTCTGTATTCAACTGTGTGTATGTGTGTGTGTATCTGCCCATCTGTCTTCTTTCTTTTAACCAGTTCATATGAAAGTGAGGTTGGAAGTCTCAGCTGCTTACCTTATCCCTCCTCTTCATTTGTAAAACTGTTTACTTGTAGATTCTGCTGTACCACCTCACATCTGTCAGATTGACTTGATAATAAGAAAAGGTAATCATTAATGTTGGAGAGGATGTGGGAAAACTGTGCATATCCTTTTGATCCAGCAGTGTTACTACTGGGCCTGTATTCCAAAGAGATCATAAAGGGGGAAAAAGGATGCTTATATGCAAAAATGCTTGTAGCAGTTCTTTTTGTAGTGACAAGGAATTGCAAATTGGCGAGATGCCCATCAACTAGAAAATGGTTTACTAAATTATGGTATATGAATTAATGGAATACTATTATTCCATAAGAAATGATAAAACCCTGGAAAGACTTACATGAATCGATTAATGAAGTGAGCAGAACAAGGAGAATATTGTACAATAGTTAACAAGAAGATTATGGGATGATTAACTATAATAGACTAAACTTTTTTCACCAATGTGGTGATCCAAGACAATTCCAATAGATGAAAAATGCCATTTGTATCCTGGAGGAGAATTATGGAAACTGAATGTGGATCAAAGCACTAGTATTTTCATTTTTTCTTATTTGTTTGCTTTCTTTTCTTTTTTTTTCTTTTTGTTCCGATTTTTTTTCCACAACATGACTAATATGAAAATATACTTAAAATGATTGTATGTATATAACCTTTGTCAGATTGCTTGCTGTATTGGTAAGGGAGTAGGTAAAGAAGGGAGGGAGAAAAAATTTGGAATTTAAAATCTTTTAAAAAAATTTTTTTTTCTTTTTTTTTTTTATTAAAGCTTTTTATTTGTAAAACATATGCATGGGTAATTTTTCTTCATTGACCTTTGCAAAGCTTTCTTTTACAAATTTTCCCTTCCTTCCCTCTATCCCCTTCCCTAGATGGTAGCAAGTCTAATACATGTTAATTATGTTAAAGTACTTGATAAATTGAATATGTGTATATATATTTGTACAGTTATCTTGCTGTACAAGAGAAATCGGATCTACAAAAAAAAAAAATCTGAGAAGGGAAACATAATTTAAGCAAACATCAATAGAGAGCATGAAAATGCTATGTTGTGGTCCATCCTCCGATCCCACAGGCCTCTCCCTGGGTGTATATGTTGTGGTCCATCCTCCGATCCCACAGGCCTCTCCCTGGGTGTATATGGCTTTCTTTATCAATGAACAATTGAAACTGGTTTGAATCATCTCATTGTTGAAGAGAACCATGTCCATCAGAATTGATCATCGTATAGTCTTGTTGCTGTGTATAATGTTCTCCTGGTTCTGCTGATTTCACTCAGCATCAGTTCATGCAAGTCTCTCCAAGTCTCTCTAAAATCATCCTGCTGGTCATTTCTTACAGAACAATAATATGGAATTTGAAATCTTACAAAAATGAATGTTGAAAACTATTTAACATGTAAAAGGAAAAATACTAATGAGAAATTAAATTTTTAAAAAAAATAATAAAGTAATTTTTGTATTTAATGCTATCCTAATTAAATTAACAAAAATTATTAGAAAAAACCAAAATTCAGAACAAAAAAAGAATAAAAAGCCAACAATTTCAAAGTAATTAATTTTAAAAAAGTAAAGGAAGGACGTTTATCAGTACCAGTGTATTATGACAGTAATTATCAAACTTTATCTGGTGCTAACTAAGAAATAGAAATACAGATCAATGTCACAGAGTAGACCTACAATTTACAGCCCTAAATAAATACTATTTGACAAAATGTAAAGACTTAAATTTTGGGAATAAGAATTCATTATTTGGTAAAAATTTTGAGAACAATGAGAAAGCAGTATGGAAGTAATTGGAATGTAATCAATATCTTATACCATTTAAAATGTTAAAATGGTTACATGATCTAGATGTTTCTTTGCTCAGTTATTGAGGAGAGAGGAAGTCTGTAACAATTGTGGAAAGTAGGATAGCAAATCACAGAAAAAGAGAATATTTCCCTTATTCCAGTGAGAGCCTAGTTGGTAACTAGATAATATTAATCTCTAGGGGATTCTTCTCCCTTTCCCTATCATTTATTTAAGATTTGTAAGTGTTATATTATCTCATTGCATCTTCAAATCCTCACAACTTCCCTGGGAGGTAAGTTCTATTTATTTTCTCCATGATTACAGAAAAGTAAAACAGATTAAGGTTAAGTAATTTACCTAGGCTCATGCTGCTTTTAAGTTTCTGAGGCCAGATTTGAACTAGTAAGAGGGATCAGAAAGAGTTTGAAGTTTGGATCCTTTCTATTCACACATTTTCTCTTATAGATTGTCACATGAGTCTGAAAACTAATTTTCCAGTTCTCCTATGAGCTTACCTTCACTGAAAATTTTAAATCATCTTGCTTTTTCTTATTTTTTTTTCACTTCCCATTTTCTGTTGCTTCTCTAATTCTGACTTAACTTTTTTATTGTTTCATCATTTTAAAATGGGTTCTGCATTTGAATCAAAAGATCTAGAAGATAGGGGACCCTAGAGAGTATCTGATCTGATAACCTTTAACTTGAAAAGGCTATAAACCAAGAATAAAGTGGAAGGAGAGTGGTTGCATTTTTTATTTGTAGATTACTTATATTCACTGTAGCTTCTGAGGCTGAGATGCAACAAAAAATGTCTTTTTTCTCTGCTGTTTGTGCTCATTTTAGCCTAATATGAACTCCAAAGAAGCAGAGCTGTTCTGCCAGCCTGCACCACTCCATTCATGGAGCCACCAGTTATAGCAAATGGAGAAATTCTGAATTCTGTGGACAGTTCCCTTACTTTGGCAGTGTACGCTTCAGAAGGTCTACACAATAATGAGGTTGATGCACAAATTGCCAGAACTAGCTCAGTTTTTGGAAGGCTCCAAAGAAGAGTGTAGGAGAGAAGAGGTATTGCATGTACTCACTACCAAACTGAAAATCCAGAGTCATTATGCTGACCTCATTGTTGTATACTTGTGAGACCTGGACAGAGTATTAGTGCCATACCAGGAAATCGAAATGCTTCCATTTGAGTTATCTAAGGAAGATTCTGAAGCTCAACTAGAAATAAGGTATCACATGCTGAGTCCTCTTTTGAGTTGACCTGCCAAACATACAAACTCAGAGAAAACAGAACACAGCTCTGATGGGCAGGTTATGTTTTTTGAATGCCAAACATATATTTGCCTAAAAGACCATTTTATGGAGAACTCAATTCAAGGCGGCAAGCATAAACTTCAAAAGAAGAGATACAAAGGCATTTATAAAGTCTCTGAGAAACTTTGGAATTGATTGTGAGACATGGAGAGACACTGGCATGGGACTGCATAACACGGCATGCCCACATCAAAAAAGAAGCTTTGCTCTGAGTGAAGCAGAATTATAGTAGTTCAAGATACGAAAATTTCGTGACATCTCCACTCCAAGTGTTCATATGGACTATTTGTACCCAGCCTGTGGTAGAGTTTTCTGAATTTGAATTGTGTCTAATCAGCCATAATCAGATACATTGTAATACTACACCTTGACCTCAACATAGTGATGTAATTTTGGTCCCCTTTAAGAAAGAAGGCCCATACCTAACTACAAGTTACTTAGATTCTAAACTTCACTATTTTCCTCTGGAAAATGGGGATGGCATTTATACTGCTTGCCTCAGAGTGTTGCTAATAATAATGGCTAATGTTCATATAGCACTTAATTTGTGCCAGATTGGGAGCTACCATTTATTGTGTGCCAGACTATGTAGACAGCTAGTAGATGGTGAAGTAGATAAAGTGTGAGCCTGAAAACTCTTCTTCATGAGTTTAAATTAGGACACCTACTACTTGTGTTACCCTGGGCATGCCATTTAGCCCTGTTTGCCCCAGTTTCCTCATCTGCAAAATGAGAGAAGGAAAATTAAAGGAAATGGCAAACCACTGAAATATCATTGCCCAGAAAACCTCAACTTTGGTCACAAAAAATTGGACATGACTGAAATGACTGAACAAAAACAATAACAAATGTGCTAGATGCTGTGCTGAGTGTCTTAGAATTATAGGGTTTCATTTTATCTTCATAGTGACCATGGAAAGTAATTGTTACTTTATTATCCCCGTTTCACAATTGAGAAAACTTAGGCCAACAAGCTAAGTGGCTTGCCTAGGATACAGCCAGGAAGTATCTGAGGTGAAATTTGAATTCTGGTCTCTCTGACTCCAGGCCTAGTATTCTTTCTACTGTTCTACCTATCTGTTTCTCCCCTTTTTACTGTTAATAAAATTATTAGATGATATGCAAAGAGATTTGTAGCAGCTCTATTTGTGGTATCAAAGAATTGGAAAATGAGTGAATGTCATTAATTGGGTAATAGTGGAATAAGTTGTGATATGTGAATGTAATGGAATGTTATTGTTGTATAAGAAATGATCAGCAGGCTGATTTCAGAGAAGCCTGGAAAGACTTACATGAACTGATACTGAGTGAAGTGAACAGAACCAAGAGAACATTGTACATGGCAATAAGAATATTGTGTGATGGTCAACTATAACAGACTTAGCTTTTCTCAGCAATTTGGTGATCCAGGGCAGTCCAATAACCTTCAGATGTAAAATGCCTTCCACATCCAGAGAGAGAACTATGGAGACTGAATGTGGATCAAAGCATACTGTTTTCACCTTTTTAAAAAAATTTTTTTTTCTCATGTATTTTCTCTTTTGTTCTAGTTTTTCTCTCCCAATATGACTCATATGGAAAGATGTAAAAAGTAAATATACATGTAAGTAATTTGAAAAGAAAGAAATTGGTAGAGTAGATAATCTTTTTAAAATAGGTAAGCCACACATCTTTCACTTGATATTTCATTTTGAGTTCATTAGTTATTGGCATTTTTTCTTGTATAATGGTTTGCATCATGATGTTCCAGTTTTGAATTTTCTTCTGAGAGACACTGTCTTTAGGTTGTTTCTCTGGAAATTGCTTGAATAGAGAACATGTTTTCTTTTAAAGCTAATAGCTTTTTGCTCTCTATTAGATTGTCCATCAGTTCTGTGTAGCTGCCATTAGTGCAGTTGTAATTAGTTGTTCTCTGTTGTTTCCTTGGTGAGACTTGCCATCACAGATTCAAATTTTTCTATTCTGCCAGTTCTACTGTGCATGGCACAATTTTTGCTCTCATAGTTTTCATTTCTCTTTAAAAACACTTGGGAACAGCATATTGTGGTTCCATGTTCTCTTCACAATCCAGAATCCTCTGTTTCATAAAGTGTTGTCATTTTCCTTTGTTTTGCTGTATTTATTTACAGTAGCCTAAAGTGATTTACTAGGTGTGGAAACCATGTTCTTTTTTTTTTTTTTTGCTGTTACAGTTTTCTCTGCATATCATTTTTAGGGTCTTTTCATTTTCTTTTTCCTGTGATCTTTGGTAATTTTTTTTCTTCCCCCCCTCCCTTCATTTTCCCTTATTGCTCATATTCTGACATCTCTCTTTGATTGGTGGTTTCCTCAGGCATCTCAAAGCATTTCAGCCTGATCTCCTGTGATGTCAGTTTTGGTTCACCACCTACTCCTATGCTTCAAGTAGCTTTTGGAGGAACAGATCTGTCTGAATCGGATGTTTCACTCTTTCCCTCAGAGTATAGAGTACTGCACAGCCCCCAAAATATCCTGTCCTGTTCGTTCTATTACCTCATTCCCTGGCCTTGCAGTTCAGAGTGCTGTTGACACTGATAATGTTGTAACAAGAGGATTTCTGTTCCAACTCTAGATACGTGTCCTGCCATTTTTCTTCTGTTTCTCTGCTTTTTTTGCAGTGACCTTTGTAGCACAGAATGCTTTTGATTTGTAATTTCTGTATTTGAAGGTTTTGAGAAGTTATTAGGATCAAAGAAAAGATTTCTTTTTCCATCTTGGTCACATGACCCAGCTATTCTAGATAATTTTTTAAGTTTGAGCTCTAAGGTTGGACTTCAGTCTGATCCCTACAAGTAATCTCACTTTTGACAAGACAAATAGTGCTGTGGAACTTTTTTTTTTTTTTTTAAACCATCCTTTGAAAGACAGACTACTTTACTTGACCCTATATCCTTTAAACTTTTTCAGCAAGGAAATGATATAATAAGAGTTAGGCTTTAGAAAGATGAATCACATAATGTGTGAAGAATTTCCTTGAAAAAGGAACAATAAACAAGGAGGTGAATTAGGCAAGGTAGTTATAACATTCTGGGAAAACATTAATGACCTCCTGGAAAAGGAAAGGCAACAGTGGCAATGTAAAAAGACAGAAAATGGGAGAGAAATTGCTGAGACACGATTTGATGATTAGATGTATGGAATAAGAGGCAGGGTTAAAAATAGGTTCACTGAGCATTAGTGCCTTATGGACATGGGTATTAGATGATGGCATCAATGATAGACATAGAGATAGCAAAAGGAGGGAGTCTAGAGATAAGATAGTCGAGTAACAGTTTTGAAGTTCTAATTAAGCTGCCCAATTATGACATGCCTAGATCTAGAACACTGATTCCTAAGTTCCTACTCATGAAAACCCTCTTTTAACATCAAATTTCACTATATATGTGTCCATTGCTTGAGAATACAAAGAGGATGGTAGCCAGGATCATGTTAGATTAGTTGGATTGGAGATTGTTTCCTCTGAGTGCTAACTAAAGGAACCTAGAGATGTTTAATCTAGAGAAGAGACTGCACAAGTGACTGATAGTGATCTTCAAGTGTGTGAAGAATGTGGAAGAAGGCCTGTGCTGTTTCTGCTTTATCGTACCCATTCAACAAGAATTAGGAGTAAATTAAGCTTGGTAAAAGAAAACATTTTCTTCTCATTAGAGCTGTTCTAAAACAGAATGTACATCCTCAAAAGATTCTCTCTCAATCCTTTCTAATTCTTTGCATGATCTTTGACAAAAAATTAATAATGAAGTTAATCATGTTTTTAAAATGTGAATTGTATTTTATTAGTCACACATATTAATCCAAAAGCCTTAGTTCATCTGTAAGCATTATCAAATCAATCAATCTCTTAGCTTCAGGATCCTTCTAAGATTGTTAAATTGTAGACAAGTTTCAGGTCTGCATTAGTGGATGGAGTTTCTACTGCTACTTCTGGGTCACCATGAAAAAATGAGTTATCTTAATAATATATCTGCATATATTATTGCATCGTTACAGAGAAATGTTTTTGTTTTGGTGTGAAGCCTATAGTTTGACCAGCAAGGCCATTTCTATTAGTTATTTTCTATATATGTCTTATTCTCCCAATGTATATTGATTAGAATCTCTATGAGGGCTTGAACTGGGATTTGTTCATCTCTTTTTTCTCCCCAAGGTCTAGCCCCAGGACCATATGTGGTATGAATACCCAATCAATGTTTGTTTAATGTAAATAGAACGCAATCTTTGTAGAATTCCTAGAAAAGAATTTTTGTGGAACAGGTTTATTCATTCAACAGTTAGTTTCAAAGCATAATCAATTGGATCAGAGCATAGGTAAAACTTTTAAAAAATGGGAAAAATGCTCTGAAGCACAGGCTTGTTAAGAATAGTTCTCTTTGAATAGAAACAGTAACTCAGTTTTCTGTGAGTCATATCCAACATGATTGGAACAGTCATTCTTAGATTTGTAAATTCTTCTTGGATTTTTTCCAGATAATATTTTTCCCTTGGGAAGGGGGAAGTTTTTCCCCATTTTAATTGTTCTCATTTTGGACTCAGGAAATTGTGTGTGTTTGTGTTGGAGGAGGGAAAGTTGGTATTAAGAGGGAGTTGAGAGGGAAAGAAAATTATATAAAAGGGGGAAAAATAATAGTTTTGAAATGGGTATTTAACTAATGATTTAGATTGTCAGGTCTTAGTTTCTCCCAAAATGTGAAAAAATTAAGTAGAATAATATGCCATATTCATATAGATGCATACATACTACACTGTACCTTACCCATCTTCCCTTTCCCCCTCCCCCCCATTTCTGTAGTCCTGTTCATTTTATAGAATGATTTCTCATCTGCCTTTGAGATAGGTATTATCATCCCCTATATGACCAGTGATGCTATTAATATCTCCTATATGACCAGTGATGCTAAGGTGAAAGATTTCATGCCTGTATTACAAGGTGTGCAAAACTCAAAAGTAATCACCCTGTCAGTAAAATAGAAGTAAGGTACTTACTTTCTAATATCTATCCATTTTCATTTTGTGAAACCAGATAATAGGAGCCTGGAATTGGGTCTTTAGTCTTTTTAAACATAGATCAATAAAATGTTATTTCTTTTCATGATGAACATCACTGAGTATGACACATTCATTGATTGTGGCTTATTTTCATTTTTCATAGAATTTAGAATGTCAGAGCTGGAAGAGACCTTTCAATATTAACATTCAGTATGAAGTTAGGTAGTCAAACTTTTATACTCTTAGGGCTAGAACCCATGTTTCTTACTTTGTACTTATGAGAAAGTAGAATTTTCCACAACTGTTTTAAAATTATATGAACTTGTGTGAATAAGATCCTTAGTTTATAGTTCATTTTAATTTGCATGTATGAAAATCTCTTTTGTGGGAAAGGCTTAGTTAGCCTTTTAAAAATCTGCTTTGAAAAAACTTTGGCATATTTTGATATAATCCACATTAATCATTTCTTTCTATCCTCCTTGAATTATGTAAGAACACAGCCAAAGAAGAGCTTTGTTCTCCAGCAAGGAGAAGGTAGTCTTAGGGATAAGGAATTGGGAGGGCCAGGATGGAATGTGATACTCTTCCACTTTCAAGTCATGCTCTGAATAATCATGCATAACTTCTTAAACTTTAGGTAACGACTTTGTAGGTCACTGAATTATCCCCTTATCTCTATGAAATGTTAAGTTTTTCAGTTGTGACTTAACCTCCATGACCCCATTTGGAGTTTTCTTGGCAAAGGAGTAGTTTGCCATTTCCTATTCTAGCTTATTTTATTGATCAGGAACAGAAGCAAACTGCATTAAGTGACTTGCCTAGGGTCATATGGATAGTAAGTATCTTGAGTCTGGATTTAAACTCAGGTTCTCAGTACTTCAGGCCCAGCACCACCTAACTGCCCAGCTTCCTGAAGTAGGATTAGATAATTTTGTAAGTGAACATGTGAAGTATATTTGATAGTCAGACAAGTATTTATTATGCACTTACTGTATACTTGGGCCCTGTGCTAAGCACTAGTGATATAAATAAATGTAATTGTCCCTCAAATAGGGAAGTAGGGCTCCTGCAAATGTGAAAAACTGTCAGTAACTCTAGGCCCTACCCCAGATATTTTTTTTAAATAATTCTGATCACATATTTAACAGAAAATAATTAGGACTATATACTACACTTATAAAAAAGTTGGAGTTTCTGCATGAGAGAAATTAGGATCTAGGACATGATGCTCAGCTACTAATATTGCTTCAAATTTCCTTTTACTAAGATCAGGATACAAATATCACTACATCTCTTCAAGAGAAAAATCATGTAACTGAGTTTGGATGGTAAAGAAAGAGGAAGCATTCCTAAAGAGAATGTGTACGCTTTATTGCATTTAAACTTTTAAAAGAATTTTTTTGTAATTATGTGTGTATACATAAGGCAGTAAATGATAAAAGCGATTAATAATATACATATTTATCCATTTATGACTTAGTAAATATTTTTTCATTACATAAGCACTGTCATCTGCTAATTTCATACTTTTACAGAAATATCCAAAAATTTATTTTTCGATGGCCATACTGTGATTAATGGAAAGCTGAAATATTGAATGCAAAGATGACTACAAAATAAAAAGTCAGTCCCTACCGTTAGGGAGCTTATTTTCTTTTATTTATTTATTTGTTTGTTTGTTATTTTTTATTTTCTTAAAGCTTTTTATTTGTATAACATATGTATGGGTAGTTCCCCAACATTGATCTTTACAAAGCTTTCCATTACAAATTTTACCCCCAGTCCCCTCCCCTCCCCTAGATGGCAGGAAGTCCACTACATGTTAATAATGTTGAAATGCTTGAGAAGTTATGCAGGAAAAATCCTATCTACAAGAAAAAAAAAGAATCAGAGAAAGGCAACACAATGCAAGCAAATGTCAATAGAGATCATGAAAATGTTATGTTGTGGTCCATATTTCATTTCCCTCTCTCTGGGTGTATATGGTTTTCTTCAGTGAACAATTGGAACTGGTTTGAGACAATTCTTTGTTGCAGATAGCCATGTCCATCAGAATTGATCATCATGTAATATTGTTGTTGCTGTGTATGATGATCTCCTGGTTCTGGGGAGCTTATTACTTTTTTTTTATTAAAGCTTTTTATTTGTATAACATATGTATGGGTAGTTCCCCAACATTCATCTTTACAAAGCTTTCCATTACAAATTTTACCCCCAGTCCCCTCCCCTCCCCTAGATGGCAGGAAGTCCACTACATGCTAATAATGTTGAAATGCTTGAGAAGTTATGCAAGAAAAATCCTATCTACAAGAAAAAAAAAAATCAGAGAAAGGCAACATAATGCAAACAAATGTCAATAGAGATCATGAAAATGTTACGTTGTGGTCCATATTTCATTTCCCTCTCTCTGGGTGTATATGGTTTTCTTCAGTGAACAATTGGAACTGGTTTGAGACAATTCTTTGTTGCAGAGAGCCATGTCCATCAAAATTGATCATCATGTAATACTGTTGTTGCTGTGCATGATGATCTCCTGGTTCTGCTCGTTTCACTCAGCATCAGTTCATGCAAATCTCTCCAGGCCTCTCTGAAATCGTCCTGCTGGTCGTTTCTTACAGAGCAATAATATTCCATAACATTCATATACCATAATTTATTCAGCCACTCTCCAATTGATGGGCATCCCTTCAGTTTCCAGTTTCTAGCCACCCCAAAAAGGGCCGCTACAAACATTCTTGCACATGTGGGGCCCTTTCCCTCCTCTAAGATCTCTTTGGGATATAGGCCCAGTAGAAACACTGCTGGGTCAAAGGGTATGCACAGTTTGACAACTTTTTGAGCATAGCTCCAAATTGCTCTCCAGAATGGTTGGATCCGTTCACAGTTCCACCAACAATGTATTAGTGTCCCAGTTTTCCCACATCCCCTCCCAACATTCATCGTTATCTTTTCCTGTCATTTTAGCCAATCTGACAGGTGTGTAGTGGTATCTCAGAGTTGTCTTAATTTGCATTTCTCTGATCAATAGTGATTTGGAGCAACTTTTCATATGACTAGAGATGGTTTTAATTTCATCATCTGAAAATTGTCTGTTCATATCCCTTGACCACTTATCTATTGAAGAGTGGCTTGAATTCTTATATATGAGACAATTCTCTATAAATTTTAGAAATGAGGCCTTTATCAGAACCATTAAATGTAAAGATGATTTCCCAATTTGATGCTTTCCTCCTAATCTTGTCTGCATTTGTTTTGTTTGTACAGAAACATTTTACCTTAAGATAATCAAAATTATCCATCTGGTGTTCAATTAGGAGTTCCAGGTCTTCTTTGTACATAAATTTATTCCATCTCCACAGGTCTGAGAGATATACTATATTACGTTCCTCTAACTTGCTTTTACAAAGTCCCTCTTTATATCTAGATCATGAACCCATTTAGATCTTATCTTGGTATGTGGTGTTAGGTATGGGTCAAGCCCTAATTTCTTCCACACTAGTTTCCAATTTTCCCAGCAGTTTTTGCCAAATAGTGAGTATTTATCCCAAAAGCTGGGGTCTTTGGGTTTATCGAATACTAGATTAAGGTTATTGCCTAGATTGTCCTGATATCCTATCCTGTGCCACTGATCGACTGCTCTATTTCTTAGCCAGTACCAAACAGTTTTGATGACCGCTGCTTTATAATATAGTTTTAGATCTGGTATAGCAAGGCCACTTTCATCTGCCTCTTTTCTCATTAATCCCCTTGAGATCCTTGACCTTTTGTTTTTCCAAATGAACTTTGCTGCTATTTTTTCTAGATCTGTAAAATAATTTCTTGGGAGTTTGATTGGTATGGCACTAAATAAGTAGATTAGTTTGGGTAGTATTGTCATTTTTATTATGTTCGCTCTGCCTACCCATGAGCACTTAATATTTTTCCAATTGATTAGGTCTGATTTTATTTGTGTGGAAAGTGTTTTGTAATTTAGTTCGTATAGTTTCTGACTTTTCCTTGGCAGATAGATTCCCAAATATTTTATCCTATCATCTGCTATTTGGAATGGAATTTCTTTTTGTATCTCCTGCTGCTGAATTTTGTTGGTAATATATAAAAATGCTGATGATTTATGTGGATTAATTTTGAATCCTGCAACTTTGCCAAAGTTGTGAATTGTTTCTAGTAGTTTTTTAGTTGAATCTCTAGGGTTCTCTAAGTATACCATCATGTCATCTGCAAAGAGTGATAATTTGGTTTCTTCATTACCTACTCTGATTCCTTTTATCTCTTTTTCTTCTCTTATTGCTAAAACTAACATTTCTAATACAATATTAAATAGTAATGGTGACAGTGGACAGCCTTGTTTCACTCCTGATCTTATTGGGAATGGTTTTAGTTTGTCTCCATTACATATGATGCTTGCTGATGGTTTTAAATAGATGCTGCTGATCATTTTAAGGAAAAGCCCATTTATTCCTATACTCTCTAGTGTTTTTAATAGGAAAGGGTGTTGGATTTTGTCAAAGGCTTTTTCTGCATCTATTGAGATGATCATATGGTTTTTGTTAATTTGGTTATTAATATAATTAATTATGCTGATAGTTTTCCTAATATTGAACCAGCCCTGCATCCCTGGTATAAATCCTACTTGGTCATAGTGTACTATCCTCGGGATGACTTTCTGTAATCTCATTGCTAAAATCTTATTTAAAATTTTTGCATCAATATTCATTAGGGAAATTGGTCTATAGTTTTCTTTCTCTGTTTTTACCCTACCTGGTTTAGCTATCAGCACCATATCGGTCTCATAGAAGGATTCTGGCAGTATACCTTCTGTCCCTAATTTCTCAAATAGTTTGTGTAGTATTGGAATCAATTGTTCTTTGAATGTTTGGTAGAATTCACATGTAAATCCATCTGGCCCTGGAGATTTTTTCTTAGGGAGTTGGTTAATGGCTTGTTCTATTTCTTTTTCTGATATGGGGCTATTTAAATAATTTATATCCTCTTCTGTTAACCTGGGCAATCTATATTTTTGTAGATATTCCTCCATTTCATTTAGATTATCAAACTTACTGGCATAAAGTTGGGCAAAGTAACTCCTAATTATTGCTCTAATTTCCTCTTCATTGGAGGAAAGTTCTCCCTTATCATTCTTGAGACTAACAATTTGATTTTCCTAACTCCTTTTGCTAATCAAATTAACTAAAGGCTTATCTGTTTTGTTGGTTTTTTCATAGAACCAACTCTTAGTTTTATTTATTAACTCAATAGTTTTCTTGTTTTCGATTTTATTAATTTCTCCTTTTACTTTTAGAATTTCCAATTTGGTATTTAATTGAGGGTTTTTAATTTGTTCTTTTTCTAGTTTTTTTAATAATAAGCCCAATTCATTGATCTTTTCTTTCTCTATTTTATGCAAGTAAGCATCTAGAGATATAAAATTGCCCCTTATAACAGCCTTGGCCGTATCCCACAAATTTCGGTATGTTGTCTCCTTATTGTCATTCTCCTGGATGAAATTATTGATTGTGTCTATGATTTGCTCTTTCACCCATTCATTCTTCAAGATTAGATTATTTAATTTCCAATTACCTTTTGGTTTATTTTCTCCTGGACTTATATTGCATGTGATTTTTATTGCATCATGATCTGAAAAGGATGCATTTACTATTTCTGCCTTTCTGCATTTGATTTTGAGGTTTTTATGCCCTAACACATGGTCAATTTTTGTATAGGTTCCATGGACTGCTGAGAAAAAAGTAAACTCCCTACTGTCTCCATTCAACTTTCTCCATAGATCTATCATACCTAACTTTTCTAACAATTGGTTTATCTCCCTAGTTTCTTTCTTGTTTATTTTGTAGTTTGATTTATCTAATTCTGAGAGAGCAAGGTTGAGATCCCCCACTAGTATCGTTTGGCTGTCTATTTCTTCTTGCATCTCTCTTAATTTCTCCCCTAGGAATTTGTGTGCTATTGCACTTGGTGCATATATATTTAGTATAGATATTGCTACATTATCTATGGTAC